>JYDO01000009.1:808-98805 GCA_001447755.1 Trichinella papuae
TAGTTGCATATGCTTAATATGTATAAATAATTTTTAATTTTTCATACAATCATTTTTCTTATTTACATAAACGGAAAAGTAAGCATTTTTAAGACACCATCAAAAATTTGCCTAAAACATTGTTATCAGAACAATCTTTTCAATTCAAATGGATCAGAAATATTCGATTGGGCTGTGTTCATCGTAGCAGTTCTTAATAAAATTATATTTAACTTGAAAATTTCAAATAACTGAAAATGTTTTTTTTTTCAGTATACATGAAAGATAGAATTTGTGGCTGTAATGATTATTATTATTAGGCTTTACCAATAGATAAAAACAGTCATAGGACATGTAACTCGTAGTTCGTTGTATAAATTTTTGCGTGGAATCGAATTTCCATTAGTAAAATGTTGCATGTGAAATTTGCAAATACACATATTAATACTTGAGTATCAGTTTATAAGTTACAGTAAATATTTTTATTTTTAAGTGTTTTTTTTTTGTAATAAGAAGAAGTTTATGAGAAAAAATTGTTTCAGCTTCATAAAAGAACAATGTCGTCTACAGCTTGTTAATTGACGTTGGAAATTTTACTTTACTACACCTGCCACTGGTGGTAATACTGAGAACTGTTTTAATGAAGATACTGATGATTCGCTTGTAGATGGAAAGCAGTATTTGTCGTCAGAAGAGTTCAGAAAAAGATGATGGTGCATACTTTCATCAAGCTAATGAGCAGGTGAAACATTTTAATTTACATTTGTGTACATTCAATCAAGTGGATTTGATTTAATGAAAAAAATCCATGAATGATATGATGTCAAAAAGCAGCCGTTTTTTGTTATGTTATATATTTGTTTTAAATTTGATAGAAAAACTGTAATTTTCACTCATTGCAGCGTTAAATTTTTAAGAATGGTCGAAATTTCAATAAGGCGAATAGCCTGTTGTCACAAGCCGAATGTGCTGTTTTGAAAATGTCTGAACCAATGCCATGCAATGCTGTTCCTGTGCATGGTTACGACTTCAACGTTAAGTTGAACGATTATTCTGAATTGTTCAACTCTTTTGCTACCACGGGTTTTCAGGCGAAGAGCTTTTCAGATTCTGTTATTCAGATAAATAAAATGGTATACTCACTACAAGTGTAGATGAACTTCAGTTTTATTTGAATATAATTGCAGTTGGACGAAAAGAAATCAATTCCTGATTTTGAAGATCCATCGTTGAGTGAATTTGAATTTCCAAATTTTTTTCGTTCAAAAACAGGATGTACAATATTTTTGGCTTACACTTCCAATATGATATCATCTGGCCTGCGAGAAGTGATTCGTTTTCTAGTAGAGCATAACATGGCAAGTGTTTTTTTTTTCATTTTTTCAACTTCAACAAAAGAAAGTTTTAATTATGAAATTCAGATTAATTTTACAATTGTTTATTAATTGCCATTTTCAGGTTGATTGCTTAGTGACGAGCGCAGGCGGCATAGAGGAAGATTTAATAAAATGTTTGGCGCCAACATATTTAGGTGATTATCGACTTGACGGAGCACAGTTGCGCCAGAAAGGCTTCAATCGTATTGGAAATTTGTTGATTCCAAATCGAAATTATTGTCTTTTTGAAGATNAATGAAAAAACAGCGCATCACTGGGTTGGGCCATTGGAAATTGTATCTCTCAGACGCATTTGAAAATCAAAACGCACCACTTCCACGTCACTCAAGACGTCAATCTGAAATTACTTCAAATAAAGCAACAAAGCAAACAATAATGACTCATATGCAAATTTACATGTTCTTCTACTGATAATTTTGAGCAGTGCCTACTTTTCGTCGCGTTTTATTTACTTAACTGATACGAACAGTAGTACAAGGGAAAGTTTCAATGTAAATTGTTAAAACGATGATTTCAAGCCACACTTTTCATTGCTAACATTCATTCCAAATTATTTATTAACATTATAATTTAAAATATTACAATACAAATGAATACATGAATTAGAAACACATAAAATATACACTCATTGCTTATTAAACAATGATGACTTACAGGAACACATTTGAAAGAATACGGTAGACTGACGAATTCAACCAATGACAGCGATTTGAAAATTCAAAAATGACCTATATAAATGGAAATTATCGCTAAAAAGTTCCCGCCAAAATTTAAACACTGAAAGAGCGAGCTAACCAGAAAAAAAACTGATACAGAAGAAAACCATGTTCTAAATATACTCTTACTGTATTCAATATTTTCTTTCGCATGAAATTAATTTTTATCAACTATTTTCAAGTTTAATTATTGAAAATTTACTTTCAAGTTCAAGAATATTTAATAAAATTTCAAACAATTTGTAAATTATTCAAACAAACTAACTGCAAGGAATATAGAAAGAAAAAGTTTTTTATGTTTTCAGTATTGAAATTTATCAAAATCTTTTTTATCTAAAACAAAAAACCCTAGATTCATAATCGAATATGTATTAAGATGCTGAACAACAAAATATGAATATTTTAAATGTTAGAAATTCAAAAAAGTGCATTAAATTTAGTTTGCATTGAAATAAATAAATAAATAAATAAATATATATATATATATATATATATATTCCTTACCAATTTCATTTTAGCATCTCTTTTGTCTGCTTCTCATGTGTTCATGCATGCAATAAACTGGCAGAGATATTTTAACGCAACTTTTGATTTTCTTCAAGACTACACACTTGCTCAATGGTGCTACACAACGTACCAGTTCAACTGGCCGCAACAGCTCAAAATAATAATAACCTTCGCAATAACTAGTATTTAAATAATATAAAATGTCCACTTCACTCACTCTGATTGGTGCCTGAATTTCTTACATTCTTCTTCTGTGATTGGGTAGTGAATTTAATTATTTTTCATAAATTCCTTTTCATTGTTGTCAATTTTTTTTTGATAAAAATTATTCCTTGTTATGCATACATTCTTCATTTGTAACTGCTTTCATGATCAATTTCAAATGTCTCAAATGATGCTTCTCCAATGGAATAAGAAAACAGTAACATTGTTTTTAATAAGGAAAGAAATAAAAATTATAACAGACCATAGCAGCGTTCTATTCTTCCATAAATGTATATGATCATTCAGAAATTTTATAAGCTTCAAATTAGATAACTTTCTGCCACCTGAATGAAGACAATTATGCTAGCATGCTGTGATATTGTGAAACTTATGTGCATTGTATATAAAAGTACTGTCGAATTATTCAGAAAGAGTTTTTGCCATGGCTTGTTGATGATGTTGCAAAAACGTCTGTGATACAAGTAATGGAAATGCTATTGTAGCATCGCAGAACAATTTGACAGGCTTGGCATCGCTGCGTATTTTTCCCCAAGAAATAGCTTCATCTGGAAGAGCGCCTGCATCTGACCCATCATATTCTTGAGCAGTGTTCACAAAAACAGAATAGTTTGCTCCGTTTCGCTAAAATGAAAGCAATTGCCATTAATAAATCAACAAATATTGTGTTTGTTTTGAATATTAATAAGATGAACCATCAAATTGGCATTGCAAACGTGATGCTTTATCAATCCAGCTCCGAGTATTATCATGCCTGTTTTGATGGACTTGACTGCCATATCGTTAATAAGTCGAACGTCTACAAAAATTATAAAAGAAATTCAAGACTGCTTACTCAAGTATATATAGAATACAAAAGAACACACCTTCAACAATATCCAATTTCAATGGAGAACGATGAATGGAATGAAAATACAACATATCGCCCAGAGATCCGTCAGTAATACCTGGACAAAACACTGGAATTTTGTTTTTCGCCGCCCAGTAGTAGATGGACTGTGAACAATTGATTTCTAGCCCTAATCTGTAAATCAGTTTATGCGGAGTCCAGCTTACATTCTAAATAGATATATGAAATAAATTCACTGTCAACATGCTTCAAAGCAGTCAGCGCTTGATAATTAATTCAACCTGTGTTGTCTGCTCTTCGACAAGTTTGTCTAAAATAGGCATCAACCAATCTTCAAAAAGACAATAATTTCGATTTGGAATCAACAAATTTCCAATACGATTGAAGCCTTTCTGGCGCAACTGTGCTCCGTCAAGTCGATAATCACCTAAATATGTTGGCGCCAAACATTTTATTAAATCTTCCTCTATGCCGCCTGCGCTCGTCACTAAGCAATCAACCTGAAAATGGCAATTAATAAACAATTGTAAAATTAATCTGAATTTCATAATTAAAACTTTCTTTTGTTGAAGTTGAAAAAATGAAAAAAAAAACACTTGCCATGTTATGCTCTACTAGAAAACGAATCACTTCTCGCAGGCCAGATGATATCATATTGGAAGTGTAAGCCAAAAATATTGTACATCCTGTTTTTGAACGAAAAAAATTTGGAAATTCAAATTCACTCAACGATGGATCTTCAAAATCAGGAATTGATTTCTTTTCGTCCAACTGCAATTATATTCAAATAAAACTGAAGTTCATCTACACTTGTAGTGAGTATACCATTTTATTTATCTGAATAACAGAATCTGAAAAGCTCTTCGCCTGAAAACCCGTGGTAGCAAAAGAGTTGAACAATTCAGAATAATCGTTCAACTTAACGTTGAAGTCGTAACCATGCACAGGAACAGCATTGCATGGCATTGGTTCAGACATTTTCAAAACAGCACATTCGGCTTGTGACAACAGGCTATTCGCCTTATTGAAATTTCGACCATTCTTAAAAATTTAACGCTGCAATGAGTGAAAATTACAGTTTTTCTATCAAATTTAAAACAAATATATAACATAACAAATATGCAACATTTAATTTAAAAACGGCTGCTTTTTGACATCATATCATTCATGGATTTTTTCATTAAATCAAATCCACTTGATTGAATGTAGACAAATGTAAATCAAAATGTTTCACCTGCTCATTAGCTTGATGAAGGTATGCACCATCATCTTTTTCTGAACTCTTCTGACGACAAATACTGCTCTCCATCTACAAGCGAATCATCAGTATCTTCATTAAAACAGTTCTCAGTATTACCATCAGTGGCAGGTGTAGTAAAGTAAAATATCCAACGTCAATTAACAAGCTGTAGACGACATTGTTCTTTTATGAAGCTGAAACAATTTTTTCTCATAAACTTCTTATTCTTATAAAAAAAACACTTAAAAATAAAAATATTTACTGTAACTTATAAACTGATACTCAAGTATTAATATGTGTATTTGAAAATTTCACATGCAACATTTTATTAATGGAAATTCGATTCCACGCGAAAATTTATACAACGAACTACGAGTTACCTGTCCTATGATTGTTTTTATCTATTGATAAAGCCTAATAATAATAATCATTACAGCCACAAATTCTGATAATGAGAATTTTTTTGTGCAACGTATTATTATATTTGCCTTCTATCTTTCATGCATACTGAAAAAAAACAGTTATTTGAAATTTTCAAGTTAAATATAATTTTATTAAGAACTGCTACGATGAACACAGTCCAATCGAATATTTCTGATCCACTTGAATTGAAAAGATTGTTCTGATAACATTCAGTGCAATGTTTTAGGCAAATTTTTGATGGTGTCTTAAAAATGCATACTTTTCGATTTATGTAAATAAGAAAAATTAAAAATTATTTATACATATTAAGCATATGCAACTACATGATAAAATTGAATGCGACACTGTATCAATTATATATGATCATCATAGCAGCAATAATCATGATAAAGCATATGTATTTATTGCTGTTGTTTAGCATTTGTTGAGCAACAAACAGCTATCGGTAAACACACGAACGTTGATAAAACATTATAAAAAGTCGAAGAAATTCGATAATCATTCCAAGTTGGCTTATTATATTTCATATTGTATAATTGTCTCGTTGAATTCATTTTCACATAAATAAATAATAAAAGATTGATTTGTATGGAAAAATAAAAATTTCAAAGAACAACTTTCAGACAGCCATCTTGAATAGAAACGTCAGTTTGGAACAACTGCTGCATTATCATTATCGTCATTATTATTATGATTATGATTATAATTATTATTAGAACATAACGCACAACAAAGAAGTGGTTCGAGCAGTAGTAAGAAGTAGTAAATAAAGACGAGAAGAAAAGATAGAAAGACTGAATAAACGAATAGAAAGAGTTAGTAGAAGCATCAATTTGTTGCTGAGCTTTGTGCAGTCGTTCGAAACAAAGTGCTTTCAAACTGTGAAATGTGAAAATGCAGAGATTAATTTTTTTTTTATGCTAATGAATGGTGACACATGGTACAATTGTACATGGTGAAAACTGTCAAGTGATAGTTTGGAATTTCAGTTGGTTTCAACTACAGCCAGCCATTATAAGTATGTTAAAAAGTTTAATGTTTGCTTTAATAATGTCATCTACTTGCTGCTGTTGCAACAGATCTCACTGCAACTGTAGTTCAATTTTTACAAACTTTCTTCTCTCTGAATACACACCAAAACTTTTAAACAAATATAATTTCTTAATTTGAAAATTAAAGATTCACAAAAATTGCATGCAATGAAGTATTTGCACAATTCCCCCAACAATACAACCGACGAAATTAACAACTGTGGTAAATTTTGCCTAGATAATAAGTAAATTTCTTTACCTTAAAATTAAATTGCAATACATCCTCCTACCCAACAACATACTTGCATGTAACGATAAAAAATATAACTAAATTTATAGTCAATTACTTCCTCATAAAAAAACAACTATAAAATAAAGATAAACGAATCATCTGAGCATAGAATATGCAATAAAACGTTGTCTAATAAAATTACACTACTTCTCTCAGAGGAATATATATTATAAGTAGTTTTTTCTGCATTAACAAAAGAAAAAAAAACGTACAAGCATAAAATGTCTGCTTTGTCCGCATGCATGATGCATATAAACTCTGTTGCAATATTATTAACCAATTTATATGACATTAATTTCGTTAATTCAATTTAACTGAATGTTTTTTTTTATGATTGCAATTGTCATTAGAGTAACGTTTTCACATTTTCATCATTTAAAAAAGTTTGCGCTTTTGAGCAAAGCAATGAATTTATTCACTACGATAATATCCAGGAGAATATGCAAACTGAGAGGGAACCAAAGAAAAAGCAAAATATGAGGTTTTTTTTTCATTAAAATTCGATGCAAAATTATCACTTTATTTCAAAATGCTTTTAAGAATAAATGACAAAATTCACAAAACGAAAACTAATAGCATTCATTGCTGCTGCGTTGCATTCATTTTTGGTGAAGAAATCAATACCGTTTTTACATATTTAAAAAAATTAATATCAATGTTGAAAACATTGACAATAAAATTTTTTAATATCAAGAAAACAATAAATATCAAAACATTGTTTAAAAATATTTCATGCAAATAATTTAAAAAATGAAATTCAAAACGAAAAAATGCAGCAAAATGTGAGCTTGATCAATTTTCACACAAACGCGCTTCACATTTCACAATAGCTTATATGATTTTTTTTGTCATTTTCATCCCCCTTGCAAGTAAAATGATCAACATCTCACGTTGTCAACAAAAAATCTAAGAATCTTTATCAAATATGAAAATTGTTCAATTATCAATAATATTATGTATATTCACCTGACAAAAAAAATATATATATAAGCAGGAAGAAAAAAAAACAACAATGACGCAAGCCATTTTTACAAATTTTTCAGCTTTACCATCTGATAGATAAATAAATGAATTTAAAAAAAAAATTTTTTCCCCACTAACTGTCAATGAATTTAGTTTTATTTGGTTCATATGAAGATTTTACGGCCTGATTATTTGTTCAAAATCCAAAAAACAAATAGCAACTATCAATCAAATCAACCAATTGAAGAACTAATTCAAATGTATCGTCATATAATGAAATGATTGCAAAAATTCCAAGATATGCATAAATCAAAAATCAAATCATCTCACCTATGTTAATATTAATATTTTTTTGAAAGCTTTTTCTTCATTGTAAAAATGTTTTTTAAAATAAAGCAAAAGAAAAATTAAACTTTCAAAAATTACCGTACACATATGGTGGCTGCCGTTTGTTTAAGCAATAAGAATACAGTATAAATTTTCTTTTTCCTCATTTTCTGTTAACAATAGCAGTAATAAATTGAAAAAAGACGATTGAATAACGTTGCACATAAAATTGATGCATCATTTTCACAATTTCTCAACTAGTCAAGCGAAATAATTTTCTAAAAATGCAACATCTTTCGATAAAATATGATTTTTCAAGTGAAATTATAAAAATGATATAGCAACAATAATAAGCATTCTTGTTCTTCATTATCCAACTGAATCGATAGCAGTAATTTCTGTCACGCATTTTTGTTCATTGTGCAACAACGGAAATATTTTTTTTTCTTTGTACAAATGATGTATTTTTTTTTGAATATAATTAATACAATTATTCCATATTGCTTTTTGTATTTTGAAATTTAATGAATCTGTTGAAAAACTTCAAAAATGATGTAAAGTGATAAATAATAATATCAAGAATATTTTTTTTCAATTTCATCTCTACAATTGAACAGATATTGTGCATTTTTTTGTTTCTTGAACATTTAAACTCTTAAACTTAAAATTACAATTCAGTTTTTTCAAAAAAAAAAGAAAATCATCTTCAACCATTCAAAAATTGCTACACACAACAACAACAACCCAATAGAGTAATCATTTTATATTAATTTTTCTTTTTTTCATCAATATTCCATATTCCCTGAACGGATATGGGGCTTCTTTTCTTTTTTTTTATATTTTTATCACGCCATTACAATTGTTAAAATTTAATTCCACAAGAGGGCAACTTTTGATTCCGTCACGGAACCATTTAGCGGCTCTTCAAAATAGTCCCTTCATCTTCGTATGCTTTATATGCTCAGTGATGGCAAATTGTTGAACATTAAGCAATAAATAAAAAAAAAAAGAAAGGAAAAAATAAGCTCGCAATTTGCAAGCATTTGTCAAGCATAATCAATGCAAAATGACGACTGTATGACTTTAAAAAAAAAAGAAACATAACCTATCACAAATGTTCATTTATTAATGAATATATATTATATTATATTATATAATATAATTCTAATAACAATATGAAATAATGCTAGTAAGTAGTAGTTGAAATGAGTTAGTTGGCATGTAAAGTTGTTTACTTGATTAGGGCACACCCATTTTATGAAGTAAAAAGTTACCAAAAGAGCATTGACAAATAAATGTCAAATGAAAGAAAAATACCCCCAAGCAATGAATGTGTCAGTAATGAATTACTTCACCTGTATAGATGGATAGATAAATATATGTGCAAAAATGTATACCAACTATAATAGTAGTTGGAGTTAAAGTAGTAACAGCAATGCTAGTGCTAAAGTAAAATGAAAGAAAGTTGTTGCTTTCGGTTTCAGTAGATAATTTTCCAAGTCATAAAATTTCAATTCATAATCGACCATTTTACACAAGCTTTATGCAATTGTTGAATCGATGCAGTGCGTGTTCAACGTATTCCCAATGGCGATGCGCGTATTTTCCATTTCCAGCCAATCGTGCAAAGAAAAGCACTTCCATTCACCACCGGTTCAAAACTTGCATTACATACTTTAAACAAGATATCCTCAAATTTTCAACTACTACATCAAATTTTGTCCGTCTACCCTTCAAAATTGCCAACAGATAGATAATATTAAACTATTTCTTCAACAAAAGTAAGTTCAATTCTAATAAATTATTCCCTTCAATAATGTAAAAATCAACTTTCAAACCAAGCTTGTTATGGTAAAAAAAAACAATTTCACCGTATTTATTATAATTAATTAATTTACATTTTTGTTTTAATTCAATAAGGTAAAAATATTTCAAATATTGCCTTCAAATAAACTCGCTTACAATGGGAACAACTAGTTTCAATATAGAACAACTTTCTTGAAATATTATTTATATACAATCACTGCAAGCTGGTCGGCTTGCTTCAACAAATTACAACATTCTTATGCTTGAATATTTGGATAAATAGGAAATTTTTTTCTCTCGTAAATCATCAATCAAAAATAAACCATACTTGGGAAATATATATATATTTATGTAAAAATTTTTTTTAACAATAACATTTCAATTTGAATTTAATTGTCAATTTTTTAAATGAATATAAAGTATGGTCATAAAAATATATTGATTCTTTTTAAATATAAACGTAAAAGTCATTTCCCAAAGAAAGTTCTTATGTGATCTGAAAAGATGATGATGATGATGATGATGATATTTTGCAATTAGCTCTACACCTTTGTATAAAGTAAGTTACAATCTTCGCCAGCACATTGTAGCGCACCAAAGTTGAAAGCTGAATCGCTCAATAAATCAGCACGTCAAAGGCCACAATGAATGTCATTGTTCAATTTCAAATGT
Organism: Trichinella papuae; assembly: GCA_001447755.1. Taxonomy (NCBI): domain Eukaryota; kingdom Metazoa; phylum Nematoda; class Enoplea; order Trichinellida; family Trichinellidae; genus Trichinella; species Trichinella papuae. The sequence goes on from JYDO01000009.1 coordinate 11,234, forward strand.
GCGCAAATTCGTTATTATTTTTCTTTTTTAAATATAAATCAATCATTCAAATTATAAAAATTCAAAACATCATATCAATTATCTCATGATCAATTTTTACATGCCCAAAAAAAAAAAACATTAATCTTTTCATCCATTTATTCATTAGCACTGTTAATTGATTAAAAAAACATACATATATATTTTTTTCTCTTAATTTATCATTGCAAATGCGTGAGAATGAGGAAAGAAATAATAAAGTGATAACAAGGAAAGAACAGATGGAAAGCAAGCGCATCTTTTTTTTTCATGCCATATTACTTATTATTATTATTATTATTATTATTAGTTGGAGAATAAATTCAAAAAAAAAAGAAATAATGTAAAAATTGTAGAAAAGCGTAATTGAATTATTACTGAATTGAAGCTTTTCATAATAGAATAAAGACAAAAAATTATGATGATAAAATAAAGACATTTCTACATTGGATATCAATTTGAAATGTCAAAAACGTAATCAAGAATTTAAACATTTCAAGAATTTTTTTCTCTTGATAAAACAAAGCGTGCAAAAATTCTCTTTTAAAATTCAACTGATTCAACATTCAAAGATTTTTATTGTTGCAAATTCTTCTTCTGTGAAAAGTATTCTTCCTGAATTAAAATCAACAAACATTTTACACCTCTGTTTGCTGATGTGATTAACATTGCAAAAGAGATCATCACCAACGCAGCACACTTTAACTAAATTGAATACTGATCATTAATTATTATATCTCTATCTATCATGCGTTGAATCTTTTTTTCATCTTTTCATAAGTATGTAGACCTTTAATTTTTTTTTCTTTAAATATTGTCCCCCTACAGATATATATATAATAATCTAGCTCGAAAATGAGTATTTTGTGAAAAATACTTTTCTCATAGAAAATTCACAATTGCCCTGAATAAAAAGTAGTAATTGATGCAAAAAATGATTTTTATCGTCTCAAATAATCGCTAAGGAACAAGAGATATTTTCCACACTCGTCCACTTAACGTTCAGCCTTTATTGTTATTGTTGGCTGTCCAATTCAGAGATGAAATTATTTTCCAATGTGAATCATGCGATTGAATGTCGACGAGAAAATAAACGCTTCATACAATTTCAACGCTAAACTCTATAATAATAATAATAATAACGCTGCTTCTACCACACTGTTAAGTTATATATATATATTTAGCAATAATGCTAATGAACGAGCTTGTTTTTGCAAAAATAACCAATCCAACTAGTAGTATTAGTTTGTTCCTCAAAGAAGAAGTGGAAAGAATCTGCCTTGTCAAATAAAAGTAAAAGAAATAAATACTCTTTCTCAAACTGAATGCCACAGCTAACGATTAGTATAGGAGTAGTGAAATGAAAGTTTTCCATTTTATCATTTGCATAAATAATATAAAGCAACAATTTGTAAGTAAAAATTGTCGTGTGTTACTTCTTTTTTTAAAAAAAAATTCTTATTTTTCTTCTCATTTTAAAGTATAAAATCCATAAGATGTTCCTTTTTTTCTTGTTCTGTCACTTCTTCTCCAACTCTGGCAAAATAATAGTATACTGTATCAAAATTTTGATACCTTTTCCTAAGTTGTTTGGCTAATTCAAATTTGAAAAGCATTCTAACCGAATGTATCCAGTTGGATAGAAGTTTAAAAATCAATAATCACGATGACGCACATGTAAATATGTACATTTATTTATTCATTCGTTCACTTGCCAAGCTCTTGTTATTTAATTGTTGTTGTTGTTGGTGTCTTCTTCATCAGTAGCTTCTTCATTTCCGATTCTATTTCTGATGTTGGCATTCGTCCAAAATTTATTCTCTGCGCATGTTTTCCTCAACTTTTCCCAACAATCTCAAACTAAGTAATTAGCGCTACATCGTTTCTAATGTTAATTCAGTTCTATTTGCTTAAACCAATTCAAGTGAGAAATATGCTGATCAACTACTAATTCCATTCATATATGTACATATTAAAATAAAAAAAAATTTTTCATTCTAATCATTCAAACAATGACGTCTTTATATAGAATTCACCTTTCTATACTCTTCACATACAATAATTAATAATTTATATGATAAAATTGATATCAAAAAGTTTAAATCAAATAAAGTCGTGTGTCTAAATGTGTTAAATTACGTCAAACGATTGAAATGTTCACAACAACATTACAACGTCACTATCAAATTGCTTTATAAGATCTCTTTTCTTGTATTAATACGAGATGCTGTTACTACTTTTCAAGCATTAAAAGCTTCTTTTTTTTATGATCATTCTAAAAGAATATCCCCGATACAAATTCAGCCACATTTCTGCAGGCAATGCTTGTTCCTCCCAACATCAACGTACTGATTGATTGAAATGCATGAGAAAATTTAAGAAAAAAACACACACAAGATAGAACAGATAAAAGCAAATGTCTTATCGATATATTTTCAAAAGAAGCTGCTAATACACTATACTATAAATATATATATATATATGTAAAGTGCAAGAAAAATGCAGTGTGCGAATTTCTGTGAAACGACAGCTGCGTGCTGCACTGCTTGCACAATGCTGACAATAATAATGGCAAAACCAGACAGACGCTGCTGTTTTTCAATAATCTAAGCAGAAGATGTGAGAGTTTTGATAAACTGCATGCGAATAAGCCGGTTGCAAAGTGGAATAAGCTTGAAAATTTCAACATCGTTTAAAATTATATATAAAATTCTGGACGCTTGAATGGACACACTGCACGCATGCACGGCTTGTTCGCTCGCTCGCGCACGTCCATTGACGCCATCATCCCATTCAATCACTAGCATGCTTATAGTTTGCAAAGCCCAAGAAAGCGGGAAGAGAGAGCAATAAAAAAAAGGTAAATAAATAAAATATGAAAATTCATATATCAAGCAATTTGACATTAAAAAAAATAAAACAATTCATTGGCTACATTGTATAAATTGTGCATGTTTTGTTTGTGCATAAGCGTCGAAAGAGCAAAAAGAAAAAAAAAAGATTGATTTGCACCGTCGAAAAATGCGTCATCCCATTTTCACCACCACATCCAGGAGTGAGTAAGAGATGAAAAAATTTATTTTATATTATTTTTTAATTTGAAAATTTGTGACAATTTTCCATTTTCATTTAACAAATTTCAAAATTCATCAAATCGATTAATTCAATTCATCATCATCATCATCATCAACATCTGCGAGCAAATAAAAAATAAGCAAAAATTGAATAGCATCGACGTTATTTAACAGCAGGTGTTCAATTTTCCATTTTAGCCATTCAAAGATAGATATATACAGACTTACTATACTTATACTGATAAATAATTTTCAACAACATCACCAACAACAACAACAACAACTAGCTGCTAGTTTTCCCCTATTTGTAATTTTATTGATTTCAATTTCACTCCTGACCAATTATATTTCACGCTGTTTTCATTTCAACTTAATCATTGTTCAATTTTTCAGCACAAAATGTACAAGAAATTGTTATGCAAATAACTTCAGCTCAAAGTATATTTTCTCAACAGGTAATATTTCAAAAAAAAGAAATGAAAAGAAAAGAAAATACAATAAAAACAATAATTAAATTAAATTAAATTAAAATTCACAGTTTAAATAAATTTCTGCACGTTGTTAAAAATTCATAAACCATCTTTGGTCATCTGTGAAAATATGAAATTTCAATTCAACATCTACTGCAATAACAACACTATCTATTGTTGCTCTGCTCAAAGTACAGAAGAAGAGGGAGAGGGGCAAAGAGAAAGAAATAGGCATATTTTTCTTCTCTTGCTTTGAAGAACAAGTTCGCTTATTCACAGATCAACAATGCATTATTATCATTATTCACTGAGAGAAAAATAATAATTTTCAAAAAAAGAAAAAAAACTAAATAATAATCAATTATTAATGAATAGAAAAATACAATTGAAAATGGATTTAATTATTTTTTTTTTAGTTTTACACTTAGTTAGTCAGTAAATTAGTGAAATTAGAGACAAACATGATGCAGTGCTTTGTGAAAGTTGCTCGCTGTGCACCTTGAATTAAGCGAGTGATCATTGATTTGTTGAATTGATGCACAAAATCTGTATCAAAGTTTACTCGTAAAACAGTGTCAACAAGAAGCCAGCCAGTGCTAAGGTGAACATGTTGCCGTTGTCTTGATATTTGATGAAAACGACTCTAATAATGCGCGCTCCTTTGCCATTCATCTCAATATATAATATGCAAATTGTCGTATTTTAAAAAAATTTTCTTTTCTTTTTTTTGATTTCAGAATTCATATTTGCCTTGTTTGGTAAAGATCATTGATTAAAATAATAATCGACATAAAAAAACAAAACAAAATGCAAATTGGTGACATCAAGTTCGACGAGTCAGACGAAAATGCAAAACTGGGCACCGGGGCTTTTGGTTCCGTGTACCGTGGATCAGCGGATAAAATTGGACCAGTGGCGGTGAAAAAGCTACAACGTGAAGATGCAAAATTGGAAGAACTGACCGCGGTCAGACAACTGAACAACAAACATATATGCCAAATCCTGGATGTACTGTTCGATCCGACGCATTGTTTCGTCGTGATGGAGCTGTGCGACTGCGACTTGAGCGCTTTTCTAGAGCTGAATGGTTCATTGTCTGCGACCAATTTCGACACTGTCATGCAAGGTCTGGCAGTTGGCTACAAAGCCTTGCACGACATCAACATCATTCACCGGGATATTAAGCCGGCAAATATTTTGTTGAAATATCACGTCGTCGTCGATACGGAAAATGCACAAGTGAAAATTATCGACGAGGTCAAGATTGGAGATTTCGGCTCTAGTCGTCTTACGGATACAAAATTGAACAGCAAGCTCATAGGCACACCCATGTACATGGCACCGGAAATTGGAGCCAGTGTGCTTGACAATGTTGAATATGACTGCCAAGTAGACATGTGGTCCATTGGAGTTGTTCTGCACGAATGCATCACAGGACAGGTCAGTTTAAAATTCTTTCTTTTCCATTCTTAATTCAATTATCCAACAATATATCAAAATGCTTGTTAAACAATCATCTTCAAGTTTTTTTTCATTTCAAAATATTTAAAATCATATTGATTGCATGCCAGTTGACAGAAAGTCGCTCACAAATTAGCTTTTTTTCAAATTTTCATTATAAAAATCACAAACTTCTTTTTTTACATCCATTCTCATTCAATGGAAAAACTTTCACTTTAAAATGCAAATTTATATCGTATTCAATCTTGTCTTATTCTTAAGATTCCATTTGATGAACAAGCATTATGTCGGATGTTTCTGTTTGCGGCAAATCGCAATTACCAAGGCTATCACATGCCGCCGACGTTTCCTGAATGTGCAGAAGATTACAAAAAATTCATCATCAATTCACTTTTGCAATTAGATCCAAGCAAGCGGTTGACTCCATCCGAATTTTACTGTGCTGCCGTGCATCATCCCAAGCTGCGTCGTTCCGGTTCCATGTCATTGTTTCAGCGAAATAATGACCAACCTCTGGTGCTAGATTGTTCAAAATGTGCAGATGCTAATCAAGAACGAAAAACTTTCTTCGACTCCACCCTAAGATTGATTCTTTTCTACACCGCTTTCCTATTATCAACATAACAAGGCTACCGTGGTGTAGTTATGTAGATATTATACAAATCTCAAATTATCCCTTGTACATTGTTTGTATATGAATAAAATTAATTTCTCATCTTGTTGCTGCTAGATTTTCTTGAAAATTTTCAATTGATGATAAATATCTAATTTACTTTTCGTAGAAATATAAAAAATATATATATAATGCCGATAACCAGCAGCAATATAACAGTAAATTATGTTGAGAAAAATTAAATATAAGCAAAATTCCATTTCGCTCAAATTCTCTGCTTTTTATTAGGCATGGATTTCATTAAGCAAATAGGAGGCAAGCATTCAAGCAGTAAGTCGAACAACACTTCTCACGTACAATTTAGGGAGTGTCAAAAAAGCCAAGGCAAGCAAAGAGCAAGAAAAAAGGAAACGACAGAAGTTTCCAACAGTTATGACAAACCAAAAACTTTGAAAACCCAAAACCACCGTTAACAAACTGATTGCAATCAACAAGAAAGCAGACAACAGATGAAATGTTCGCAACAGACGATAAGGAACAAAAATTAACGCTCTGAATTTACTGTAAAACTGCAACAGAATGCCCATAAATAGTTGAAATGTCATGTGCAAAATAACCGCCAAACCAATTTGGCCATGATATGAAGTAAAATGAGATTTGTTCATAGAAATTTTGTTCAAATAAACTGAAATAAAGCCAACTAGTGAAAACAAATTCGCTAAAACCATAACCCATCCATGAAATACAGCATTGCGTGGAATAAACGAATATTTCCCATATAATGCAAGCGCCGCTTCAGTCAACAACAGTACATACTAAAATGGGGTCATTCAATGATCATAATTAAAGGGAAAAGAAATTATGAAGAAACATTTTTTTTCACTGCAGCGCAAATGCAATTTCTCCTGACAAATATCACTTTGGGAAAACTGATTCATTTGCCTACTTGTATTATCGTACATGTGCTACAGCTTTGAATTTAAATTTAAATATGACGAAAAATTTGAAAACAAATAAAAAAGAAAAAATACTTGTCAATGAGGTAAAACTGAACTAATTTTGAACTATTTAAATGAACCTAATTTTTCAAGTTGTAAAAATAAGAAATAAAATGACAAATGCAAATATCAACTATAAAACGGTTCACTGTGTGTATAATTTCATAAACAAGAAAAACTAAAAACCAAAAATTCACCACCAAACTCAAACAAATTTCAATAAACAATGCACAGCATTAAATAGGTCAACAAATATTTCAAATTTTACTTACCGCAGCAGTCATGCAAAATGGATGCAGGGAAAACAGCGTTTGATATTTCAAGCAAATGAAAAACATATAGCCAGTCAAACCAATAGCGCATGAGTGGATGAAAACAGATTGTAGAAAATCTTTCATTGTAGTGTTTCAGCAGCACTGGTTTGAATTCAAGAAATGATCACACGTAATCTGAAAATCAAAATTTGAAAATCATACAGACAACATTCATTGTTACAGTATTACTCTTGATTTTCATTTAAAACTAGGTTAAAGTTAAAAAAAAAGAATAAAAATTATTTTGTCAAGAATTACCTTGATAAGACATCCATGAAAATTTTCAACATACAAAACAGAAAGAAAAACCAAAAAATCACGACTAATTAATAATTATGTACAAGTATTGATAATCAAGGTTGTTGTAATTTGATTTTGAAAAATACGCAGTTAATATGAATTTTAAACTGCATTATTTGTAAAAATTAACGTCGAAATTAATAATTTTTTCACGTAAAAACAATAGTTTTAATAAAATCCAAAAAAATAGCAATAAACTACAAATCATCACATTACAGTGTTTTAATAATATTCAGTAGAGTATTTTAACGTTGCATTTTTCTGTTAAAAATTGTGTTACGCATACTTTAATTAATAAATGAATCATTTCTTTGATTTCAAAATATTTTCAATTTCTTTATGTTCATCTTGCTGTTGTTTCCAATCAAATGCGAGCTGTTTAACAGCATGTGGAATTGATTTCGCTTTAACACCAGCAAGTGTCGCTAAAACGTCGGAGTCCATTTCATGTGCTAATGCACGATCGAAATTTGAAGTTAACGCTATTAAACCAGCTTTGGGCATTTTTCTAACTGGAAAAAGCAAAGCAATTACAAAACGTCCATCCGCATTCATATAGTTAAATAACGGGCAAGCATCAGGCTATAATAACGCAAATTAATAAGAAATAAAAAAAACAAAATAATAATTATTATTATTAAAGCATACGTACTGTTGACATAATTTCTACACTCAAACAATTCTTTCGAAAAAAATTTTGCAATCTTCCATTTACTTGTGCGACATCTTCTGAATTTCCTGCACCAATCAAAACCACATCTATTGAAAAAAAAACTATTATTAAAGCAGTATTGAAGAAGTAATAGTTGTAATTAATTTTTCCAACAATTGTAATCATTAAACCAAAATATTAATGAAATGTTCATACAGAAGTTTTATATAAGTAAATACCTAGCATAAAAAATAAGATAAAATATTGATTACTAACCAGGTTTCGGCTCAATTAAACGAAGCATAGATACTGATTCCTCAGTAATTTCGTCCGGACTTGCTACCTGTATAAGTATTATGTATGTATGGATAAGAATAACATTTCTGCTTTTATCATACTCACTTTCCACGATAATGCAGCCTGTGGAAAAACAACCATCGGTCCAATTACTTGAATCTGATTTGACAATCTAAAGCCATAATTGTTGTAAGCTGCTATGCATAGAAATTTCTCATCCAATGTCTTTTGAACAGTAGTGACTGAAGTACGCATGCTTTTGCCTTCTTCGGTAATGTAATACTGGCTAGCCAATGATTCATTCCAAGCTTTTTTAGGAGTCCATCTTGAAAATAAAATAAAAAATCACTTCTTATCAGTTTACAATATAAAAAGTATAAAATAATTAAACAAACGTACGTTGTTCTTACCGTGGTGGCTCAGTGTTTCTAGAACTGTTTGCTGCTGCATCATCATTTTTAGCAAATGTGTGCTTTCCACTGATTGGATTAGTTTGATTAAACAAACAGCGATTCTTAAGCAACGCTCGTCTAATAGCCAACATTTATGCTAAACTAGGAAATTATTGTTATAATAATATGCACATATGAATAGTAAAAAATATTTTTGAAAAAGAAAAAGGAATCTTTCCAAAGAAATAATAAAAAATAAAACAAATTTGTGAAAAAAAAACATTTAATTAGATGAATTAATCATAACAATTTCTTCTTGTAACCTTCCCTCTTTTAATTAATCATGTTGCAGCCAAATTCGATGAAAGCTCATTAAAATGTAAGAATGTGAATTGTTTTCCCCCAAAATAGCGCGCTATTCAATACATGCATACAAACATACACGACATGTATATATATATATATATATATATATATATGTCTGCTTGTATTGATTATGCCATAAAGTGGTTATTCGTTCAAGAATTTTCCAAAACCATACGAATATCATTGAGACTTTGCTCCAATGATGTGCAAAATTGTTGCGCATTCCGTTTGAGTCGATAAGTGGTAACCAAAAATCCCAATCGTTCGTCAGTTATTGAATAGCCAATTCCATAACCATCAAGCACCACCGGACCAAAACCACCGAGAAGTATGACATCCGAGAAAAGGCTAGAAGTGCTCAAAGTAAAGTGATTCGCTGTTCGATATGTATCGTCGATGAAAAGATCCGGAAGCCTATCTCCACGTCGTTCTGCTAAAACTTTCATCGCAAATAAATGTCGATCAAAACCTTTGCCTAAAATAAAATTGAATTCAAAATCCTTTTCTTCAGATTATTATTTTTTTTAAATTCTTACCCATCGCAGCTTGCTTTACCAATAATGAATGCTGCTTGGAGCATGCTTCCAAAAGTAATCTGAGTTGGGCAAAATTTCTTTCAGATCCAAGCAATGCTTGGACAAATTCGTTTGAAGCCATAGTTACCGGTCGGACAGCTTCAGTACGCCCATGCTTAAAGGCAGCCGTACTGCATGATTCGTAAGTTGGGACAAATTTGGAATGCAGCCGATAAAATGCAATCTGAATAGCGGTTTGCATTATTGCATCCGGACTCAAATTTTTCTCTTTCAAATATTTTCGATTCATCGCCTGATATTGCAACGTACGCAACGTTATCGAATCACACCATTCACGATAAGTTTCACCGGCAACTTTTATTGCCTCTTCGATTGATTTGGTCAATTTAAATTCTAGGAAAATTTAAAATTCAAACAACAACAACAACAACAAAACTTAACAAAAGCATACCAAGCTTTTCAACAAACTCGCTACAATCAATTGATGCATCAGTCGGTTGGCCTGGCTTGATCCAAGCATTCAAACTAATATCACGATAAACATCTTCCATGAAACGTAACACGGCAACTCCGTCACCCCAGGAATGTTCAAAATTCACACCCGCCAAACCATCTGCATGTACAATAATTTGCATGGATTTGTCAAACCATCTAAATTAAATCAATTAATTAATTAATTAAAAATATACAATAATATTCTGCTTTTTTTTGTTTCTCAAGTTCAATGTGTTCAATAAAAAGCCTACCTGTTTATCCCATCACCGTGGAGAAAGCTTTTACCAACAGTTTCAGGATCAACGGATTGCAGTTCATCCAAATTAAGCACAAAAAGACCACCGTCGATTGTCAACAAACTACGCTCATTACCATCAATCATCAACAACTGACTTCTCAATAATGACCATTGTTCACGACCAATCGTTGTCAACATTCCTACAGGATTTTCTGCCACCGGCCGATTATCTTTTAAAATATATTCCAAACTAGCATGAATTTCCGCGGGCGAAATTAAACTACCTGAACAATAATTAAAAATGAAAAAGAATAAAAATAAAAATTCGATACAATAACAACAATAATAATAATAATAATCTGTACCATCTTTACGGAATACTGTAAGGCTGTAAAAATAGCCACGACGTAAAACAATAACACATTTCGATGAACGATTAGTATTCAATTGATCTTTAATCATGACAGGAATACGCGTTGTATTAAACAAAAACGAATACTGCGACATATCCAATGGAAAAGCTTTCATCAAGAAAGCAATTAACCAAGCTAATTTTCCGGGAAGTCTTCTAAAATATATACATATAAATAAATAAACAAACACACACACACACACACACACAAGCAATAAAATATTATTCTTACGAGCAAATATTTCTGAAAAATGGAGTATTGGTTTTGTTCGGATGCAAATGGTACACTTCTGGTTGCAGACAATTGTAGTCCAATGCACGTTTGAAACGACATGCAGATATAACAATGTTGGCGGCAACCGAAAGCTGAATTTAACCATCAATTATAATTTTAAAAATAATTTCAGCCTGAACATATCGACACCTAAATAAATTTTATTTCATGTATAATTTAAATATATTATTTTAACATTTGACAACACTTTTATTCTTCCGTAAAAAAGAAAATGTTCAACAATGACTTCGAAAATTCTTTTGGTATTTTAAACATTCAACTAAAAAAAAAGTCAATAATTATATCAGGCAATCAAATGACATTTGATTTAATAATGCAAAATAAAATTCAATTGTTCATGATTCTCATCAATTTTGTCAATCGCATTAAGATTGTTAAATTAAAAAAAAAATTTCTGTTTTACAAATTATTCAACAGTTCGCTTTGCGTCACGACGGGAATTTAAAACAACTACAGTATACAAATACCTGAATTTCTTCAATTATATCATCTCTTTTTTTTGTGTGTGTGGATCAGTTATTGTAAAATTATTTACTTGATCATTATTAAAACTTTCATTGTACGGTTTCCAGACTAGAAATGGATTTTGGTTGATTGGCAAGGCAGCTCTGTATCGGAAATACATGTCGAACCAAGGTTCTGTGAAATTGAATATCAATAATAATATTTGAGAATTAAAAAAAAAGAGAGAATAAAGAAAAAAAACCTGCTATGTAGCTTGTGTGCTTATTACGACGGTACCAAAGTATTAATTCGCGATTCAGACGTTCACCGGAACTGTGACGAAAATCGTCGACTAGCATTTTGGCAGCATCGAACTGTTCATCGTTCAAAAAAGGACGGATCCCATTTAAATAATTTTGGCAGGTATCTTTTAATTTTGGTATTGGCAAACGTGGCAAACCCTCTTGAAAATGCATCGTGGGTATTTTGCTGCGCTCCAAAAATTGATATGCCAAATCGTGCGGCCGTTGGTCACTGTAATTAATAATTGTAAGAAAAAAAATTCAATCTAGAAAAATTTGCATAATGTTAAGATTACAAATCGGACTTTAAATTAATTATAAAGAGAGTAAAGCAAACAAGAAAGTGAGAAAATCTAAAAGCTGACCGACCGATTATTATTAATGTGTTCACTGGAGCGCTGTGAAAATTCAAGACGATCACCGAGCTTCGCTTTCATCTTGAACAGAAACTAGAAATAGATTGTGGCAGATAAACCTTGATTTTAAAAATGCATTTAATGGGCACCCTGAGGAACCAGTTTACAAATATGTCGAGCAGAGTTATACAAAGGAAATGGGCAAAGCCACACCTACAACGTTATTCAGTAGCTCGCGGTTGAATGACCCGTAAAATTTTTTCCATCTTTCCTGGTGCAAAGTCGAAAACTTGCTTCTCATCAATTGGCACTGATATATATAAAAAAAAAATAATTTCAATATTTAAAAACAATTTTATTAATAAACAGAAAAGCCCCGTCGCCGTGGTTTTATATTGTTCATATTTGTTTTTTTTTATATACAAATTGTCCTAATTGTTGTCAATTCAAAAAAAATAAAAGATTTTGTTCTTGTTCATTTCATTTCGCTGCAATTTTATTCTGACGAATATTGTTAAATAGACAAACATTTCATTATTAAATTATTTTCACTTTTTCAATATTGATAAATAAGAAATTGAATACGGATAATAATTTTGAAAAATTATTACAACAAAATTTATTCTCATTATGAGAAGAAAAAAAAGAATTTACCTCACAAATCGGATTGCATGTCGAGACAATTCAGTTCGATACAGCATTTTATTTGCACATGCTGTCAGCAACTTTGATATCATAATCGATACCCGTTTGCTTTGAACACACAGCAACAGCAGCAGCAGCGATTACCTATTGTTATATTCAGCGTAATTTCAGAACACTGTCGCGTTGTTCTTACAGTAGAAAACAGTAATTATAATAACTTAATAATTATTATTACTATTTTTCCTTTTGTGATTATCAATGATTTGTAAAAAAAAAAATTTCTGCTAAGAATTTACGATTTGTTAACAATTCATTTCAAAATATCAAATTCAACTACTACATTGGATAATGAAAAATTTTCAAAACAAACTCAGTGCATTTTTGTTTAAATTTTCAACATTTCACAATGTTTTCTCTTTAATGCTGCATTATTAAAATTAAACTGATAATCTCATTCAGCATAAAGCAACATAAACACAAAACATTACTTGTCATGGGCAATTCTTCGTCACTGAATGTAATGGAATGGAAGCATTTCTTGTTTGAAATTCAATAACGTGTTCGAATTAAAAGAAATGGAAGCAATTCAAGCACGCAAATTTGTTTTTCAAAGCACAAGAGCTCTTATGCTATGTAAACACTAATGTTTACAGACAGTAAAATGAAAGTAAGATTAATATCACTTTTTTTTAAAGTTTCACGTATGACCAATTGAATTTCATCAACATCACATAACATCTATTAACAAAAACGTCCATATACAATGACCATCAATAAATGTTTTCTATTTGATAATAATATTTGAAAAATCGATATATTTTTTTAAGAATAACAAAATTTATAAAATAGTATTTTTAATTTTTCATTTTTTAAAGGAAAATTCAAAAAAAAATTAATTTCTTAGATACAGTAATCTACAATGCAGGTCAGCGAACGTTTGTTTTTTTATGAAATATATTTATTCGCCTTCTTGTCATTTTTGTATATTTGTCCAGATAACTTATTATTTTCAGTTTGTATTGTTTTTTTTCAGTTTATAATTTTTTATCTGTAATTTAATATTTTTTTTATTTATCGATATTTCAACGTTTAAAATGATTTCTTTTAGAATGGAAGAACCAAAAACTGTGCCAAAAGCTTTTCTACCACTGAGCTTATTTATTGTAGTAAAAACCCCAAAAGAGGATCGTATGCTATATATGTATCCACCTTTGGAAAGTGAGAAAAAAACAAATGAAAGAAGTATTTCAAATACAATGTGTTTTGTCATATGCACGTAAGTTTTTTTTATAGATCAGGTGAGGCATAGCCCTTACACTGTTGTCGAATCCGGAACCACGTGGCATCAACACAATTAGTAAATTTTTTATTTGCTAATCAATTTTAGTGGGTGTTTATTTGTTTTGTAGCAAAACTTCAATAAAAGATGGAAAGCTTTTTGGCTTTGATGATGAAATTTTGGCATTCCTTTTTACAGTGTTGCCAAAAATGTGTGATCAAAGGATGCATATTAAAATTAATGATGTTCGCTTTATTGGTTATCCTGTTCTTTTGAATTCTCTGAATACAGAATGCGAAGATGAAGAATTGCCAGACATATTGCTTTATAATGTTATTTTTGCTATTCAAGTATGTTTTAATTTAAATATTATGATTGAAAGAACTTTTTAGGTTGAAAATATTTTTGAAATTTGATTATCTAATATCGCATTTATTTATTTTTTTTATTTATAGGCAACTGCCCCAAAAAACGTGGTTGACAGTTATGCTAATTTTGTTGAGAAAATATCCAAAGGCATCAAACAAGATGAATTGAAATCAAAGTATTTGTCTAATCAGATGGAAATTATTTTACAATGTCAAGACGTTTCAAAATGGCAAAATCAATGTTCTCACTTTTTCTATTAAAAAATTTTTTTTCATTAAATTATATTTGGTTGAAATTACAGATGTATTTGCGGTCACTGAAGAATATATTTGGCAAAAGTCAACTCTTGCATTCACGCTGAGAAATATATTTGTCGAGTATTGCATATTGCTTTTTTATATTTATTTTTTTTTTTTGCATTTATTAATATTATTTGATTTAGCTTAACTAAACACGGTTGTACTAGTTTGCGTTTTAATGGTTGGTTAGATATTGGTTGCCAGCTGCTGGAATCGTCGACCGTTACTACTAAGGAACCAATGTTTTCATTACATGTAATATGAAAATTGTTTTAATGTTTTATATAAAATTTAATTTCATTTTAATTATAGACAACTTTATCTCAGGGTACAATACTGATAAAGTAAACAGCTGTTATTCATTTTCTAACAATTGAAATTGATAAAAGCATTTTTCAGGCCTTATCATGCAATGATATTATTAGAAAACTCACACATAGTTATGGATAATATGTTTCCAAATGCAGCGGGTGCTTTGTGCCACTTTTTACGAGTAGCATCGCCATTGAAAAATTTGCAAGCAATAGGCCAAGAATTGCAAATGGACCTTTCTTTAGTAAATATGAATTTTTTTTAATGCTTTGAATTTTTAAAACATTTTATGTTAGATTTTTCGCTTTGCTGAACATCTTGTTTACTGGGGAAAAGCAAGAATGGTATATCCAATTGCGCAAAACAACACTTACATTGTATCGAGAACTGCTGATTTGACAAAGTAAGTTAGCATGCAGTAAATGCATAATATTTGACGGAATCTGTACTGTCATTTGAAATGCTGTACTATGCCATGAGCTGTCAACACACTTAAAAAAACATTAACTGCTAAATCTTCACGTTAACTGACATACTGTACCTGCATTATTGAGTTAGGTATTACAGTATTCCGTTAATGTTTAAGATAATATTTTAGTAATGATATTAATTGTTCTAATTATTAAACCTTGAACAATGATTATATATTCAGCTATTGTGGAAAATTTTTATTGGTATCATACATAATGAAGAATTTTTAGTGAGCACATGCAAAGGCGCTTTGCCTTTCAATTTCGTATTAATTTGGCAGTGATGTTGAGCAGATTTTCCTCTCCTCTCACTGTTCGAGATTATTTACGTCCAGAAGATGGATTCAAAGATGACGGAAACAGAACAAAAGTTGCAATTTTAGTATGGCTTTTAAGGCATCGCTTAATTGTTCAGCTGCACACTTATGTATACTTAAACGTTGATTGGATACCTCAAGAAGAAGATCTAGACGAAAGTGTTTTAAACGATTTATCTCAGGAAACTGTTTCATCATTGTTAAATTTCATCCCTCGTCATGCTATACTTTTTATTATCAAAAACAAGGAATGCAAAATTCGAATAGATACGTTTGCCAAGATTGCTCCGTTTCTTGACGGCGAACATCATCTTGAAGATATCATGTATTATAATGGATTGACACGTGTTCAATTAACTGAATTCATTTCTTATTATCAAGATTTTTTATTTACTTGTGTGCATGAAGAATTATACATGTCCTATTATTAGTTGCATTTAGTAAATTTTTTGAAACGTGTATTTGTATTCACTTACGTGTTTGTTTGTGAGTGGCAACATATATATATATATATATATATATTATTTATTGGTTAATTTTTATATTATTTAAAGATATTTCTGATAGAAACTGAAAAGATGGAAGTCGAAATGTCACGAATACACGCTATAGAAAAGTTTATCAATGAAAGGCTGAAGCCAGATTTAAGGTAACTTTTTTTTTGATGAATGTTTTGAATTTTCTTACTTTCTTTTGTAGAGAACAACAAGAGAAGCATCAAAAAATATTAGATGATATTTGCGAATATGAATTGTTGTTGCAATCCATTGCGGTTATAAAGTCTCTTCGACCTTTGAAGAAGCTGAAAATGAAAGTGAATCTGGGTTTAGGATTTTTCGCTCAAGCTGTGGTGTAATGAAAATGCTATGACAGTTTTCTTTTCAATTTCATCTATAAACGTTTCAGAAATGATCCAAATCATATTTTCATTGATGTGGGCTGCGGCACGTATGTGGAATTTACACTGGACGAGGCAGATGTAGTTATTAATGAAAGATTGGAATTGTTGAAAATGCTTTCCAAAAAGCAGTTGGCAGTTATTGGATCAATCAAAGCTCACATTTCTCTTTTAGTTTACGTACGTATTCATACATACAAATTATGTATGTTTTATTATTGATGGAAAATCGTATTTTAGGGTCTGGGCCGTGTTATGCAAATGAATGACTCCAATAGCCAATCTGGACATGTTTTTTATTAGTGTTGCATGATATATGTTTTAAGTGTTTTTATTTCTTAAATAAATGGTTAATCACGATTGTTTCCTATTTATTGAGTACCAATCCGTTTTAGACGGAATTTATTAATGTATCTCATAATGATATAATAATATTTAAGGTCGAGGTAGCTTTATTTTTTACATTTATTAAGATGGTCGAGTTGCTACTTGATCCTTCTATAAGAACTTGGGTCTTCGTACCGATCGTTCTGTTTACATTTTTGATTGGTGTTGTAAGACATTATTTGGCTATACTGATTCACACGAAGAAAGAAATTGGCTTGCAGCAAATTCAAGATAGGTAACATAGAAAATAATGTAATATAATATGTTGTTGTTGTTTTGTCTTTAATTTTTTAAATTTTAGTCATGCATTAGTGCGAAGTCGGCTTTTGCGAGAAAATGGTCGTTATTTATCGAAACATTCATTTCTAATGAGAAAGCAGTTTTTTAACGATGAAGAATCTGGCTATTTCAAAGTGGCTCAACAACGACAAAGTCCAGTTGTCAATCCTATGAGTGGTATTTTTTTTAATTAGTACAACTATATTTATATCTGTAGGCATTATTTGATAATGATTTTAGATTAGATTAGATTAGATTAAATTAGATTGAATTGTTTAGATCCGTCCGTAATGACTGACATGTTGAAAGGAAATTTGTTAAATGTTATTCCAATGCTTGTGATTGGTGGTTGGATTAATTGGACATTTTCTGGCTTTGTTACAAGTAATTTGTTCACATGATACTTGATAATAACAATAATAATTAAAAAAATATTCTTTTAGCTAAAGTACCATTTCCACTGACACTTCGCTTCAAGCCAATGCTTCAGCATGGTATAGCATTGGCATCGCTCGATGCATCTTGGGTTAGCTCTGCATCATGGTATTTTTTGAATGTATTCGGCTTGAGGAGTATGTACGCGTTGATTTTAGGAGAAGACAATGGTAAATTTTACATTTGATGATGAAATAATTTCATTTTTTAATATTGTATGTTTTTGTTTGTTATGGTATTTAATATTTTTAAGCTGCTGATCAAGCACGGTTAATGCAAGAGCAGGTTACTATGTCGGCAAACACTGTTCCTCATGATCCACGTCAGGCATTCAAAGCTGAATGGGAAGCATTGCAAATTTGTAGCCATAATTGGGTATTAAAAAATACCGACAAAGAATTGATAGAAATTTCATGATCAAATGTCATTCATATCTGCGACGACGACTCAATTATTGATTGATTGAAAATATTGTTGTAAATATAACATGTATAGTTGATTTCTTCTGCAGAAAGTATAAATATTGAAATTGAAAGTAAATCAAATTCTTTACCATGACAACCAACCGTTGCTGTTGTGTTGGTGATGACAAGCAAGCAAAGATTGATAATAAATATAGCTCATCGCGCAACAGTTTTATTCCTGCATGTATGTGTATTTAAGATGAGTAAATGTGAGGGGAAAGTTTTAGAAAGTACGCTGGCATTGATAAAATCCAACGCGTTGCATTTAGCTGAAGAAATTGAAAAAGAAATTATCCAACGTGATCTCGCTATCGCCAAAGTAAATATTGCCGTTATTTCAAAAAATTTAAATAATAGTAACAACAACTGTTTGTTTACCTTTTAGAAAAAGATAGTACGATTGAATGAAGAACAATGCATTGATTTTTATATGGATATGGCACGTAGTGCATCATTTGATCAAGTCGTGCGACAGTTGAGCAGTGGTGAAGCGATTGCTATGGTGCTAGAAGGTCGACGAGCAATCGGTACATGGAAAAATATCATTCAAAAGCTTGATAATGCCCCTTTTGAAAAGTGTTATTTTTTAATTTTATTGACTTTTACCTAACCAAGATTTTTTCCACAATCCATCATACTTATAGTTATCATCAGTTGCATGTGGATAAAGAATGCTTGCATGCCAGTGATGATTATTTCAAAGCGCGTCGTGAGATTCAGTTCATCTTTCCAGAAGGTTGATCAATTTCATACTATTTCTTGTTTGAAATTTCAATCATTCAGTTTTGTAGTTCAATTAGTTCCATGGAATGAAGAGGTACAACATTATTTACAAGAAGAAGTCATACCAACAATGTCAAGAGCTTTAGAAGAGTTGGCTCGAACCAATCCAATTGATCCACTTGTAAATGTCATTTTTAATGTGAAATTTTTTTTTTCATTTTTCATTCACAGAAATGGCTTGCAAGCTGGCTTTGGCGACACGATCCTCAGAGAGGCGAATCTACCATTGCTGACGATTATTAAGTAATCAATAAAAACAAAGCTTAATTAAAACAAAAACAGATTTCCATAAATTTATATTTATTTTAAAGTCACCCTTTTTTCCCTACTTTGCTGTCTTTGTTTGACTATTTTCAATTAAGCTGATTTCAAAAGATCGGCCACTTGATCCGCCGGTATTAATGAATGTTCCATGCCTTTTTCAGTGATGGAACAGAGACGAATACAACCGCCACTCGAACCGTCACGAGTGATTGCAATTGCCAACGCTATAGTAAAATTATTAATTTATTCAAATGAAACAAAATTTTTTTTAATCAACTTGATTTGATTTGGTAATAAAATTTCACTTTTGATTATTATATTAACAATTTACCCTTTTGTATAAAGTTCTTCGCTTCCTCTTCAGTCATGTTTGGCTTAAAGTTCGTGTCTAAATAGCCAATCGCATAAACGCTTCCTGACCCACCGGCAGTCCAGCATTGCTTCATAATCATTCCACTGATTGGAATGGAATAAATCTTGACAATAATTACTTTTTGACAACAAATGCAAATTTTCAATGTAAAATTATTTGTACCTGGCCACCATTAACAGAATCCCATCCGCAGACGATAATACCAGCAGTGATATCGTTGCGGTAACGATAGCATATGCTGCGAAATATCTCGGCAGCAATAGAAACAGGTATGCTGCATTTGTGTTCCATTCTGTGAAAAATAATGAGCCAAATAAACAACAACATTGCTAAAAGATACTGAATAATTTAAAGATTCAAAACTAACTCGTAAACGCTGATTTGATATTTTGCAATATCTGCGACGGCTTGCGTATCAGCAGAAGAACCGGAGCGCATGCAACAAATGTATTCTGATAAAGGACTGATTTTATTGCTCACCCGCGATACTACCAGTGTTCTGATATAAATTAGAACAATCAAATTCAAACAGATAAGCTAATTACTAAACACCTTACCCACTAGAAGTACGAGTATCTGCTGCTATCATAACACCATGCTCAAATTCACAAGCAACTAAAGTAGTCTAAAATGAAAATTAAAAGCATAAGTACAAAATAAATTCATTCGAAAATAATAAACAACAACATACACCGTCTGATATTTTTTCATGTGGATTATAAGCGGGAACCCCCGACGCAGCTAGTAATTTTGCATCGGTCATTGTTATTTCTAACTGGATTTCAACTTTGCAAATCTAAAATTAACACATTAAAACATAATAAAGAAATTTAACATTCAGAAAAAGTACAACAGATTCAACATACAACAAGCTACTTAAGCTGACATTAAATTGAATTTCATAATATGAAAAATTATTATACTCTAATCAATTGAGAGACAAATGCGAAAGAAAACTCAACTTATAAATGCATAACATACCTAAACACACAAATACAGTAAAGTTGCAATCAAGTTTATTTTTCTATTGTACAGTATGAAGTTGAATGTCGATGTGTTTGATCAAGGTAATGATAATGGGTAAATTTATAGAACTATAAAAAAAATCTATAAATAAAATCAAACATTTAAATATCTCATTTTTCTTGAAAACAACAAACTTTACAAAATTCATATTTAACAACAAAAGGAATTTTCCATCTTTCGTATTCAAAATTTTAAAACTTCGTATAGCACTCTTTCATAACAAGTGTAAGAATACTGTAATTCTTATTGCATTGTATTCTTTCAGAACAAGTGTATCGTAATAACTGTAAGTCTTCCAGTTTGCGAAACAGCTTTAAAATTCAAACAATCTTCTCTTGTTTTGATTTGATCATAAATTTTTTAGCAAAGATTATCAACTGCGGCTCACTGTTGTAAACAGAACCAAACAAAAGAGCAAACAGCAAGCCACCGATAACAATGTGAGCAGTTGTGTTAAAAAAACCATCGCAGCAAAAAATCACCTGAAAATAATGAATTTCTAATAAATTTTTCTAAAGGAAAACATAAATAACTTCATTATATACCGATGAAATTGATGTCGCAAACAAGCTAATAAGCATCACGCTTAGTATGTGAAAGCTAGGAATAATATTCCACAAAGCGCATGAAAGCGATGAATCTTTTCCTCGATAAAATCGAGCTATAAACCAGCAACTAGAAAAGAAAAATCATATCATTAATATGTCACCTTCTTATTAAAGTTAAAGATTGCTGAAATTACCTGTAAACAACGCGGAAAATCATATTTATACAGTTTGCCATAATGAACCCTATACTGCCAAATAATTGGCAAAGTAAAACTGCAGAAAAAAGAAAAACCAAGCAAAAATAAAATAACCAGAGTTTGTGTCTAAAATAAAAAAAAACTAGTTACTTTCTGGATATAATTTAAAAACAAAAAATGCATACCTATCCACTTCTATCAGTCGCATTATAGAAAACATGAAACATTCAGTTATGCCATTCAGAGCAATCAGAAACACGTAAAAAGAATACATTCTAAGAAGTGAAGGCCCAGATGCAATAATCAAAGAACGCCCTCCGTACAGTTTTAGTAAAGGATATGAATAAGCTTGTCCAAATACGACTGAAGTTAAGCCAATCAAGCTAACCAATTTTAGCAAATTGCTAAAAGTATCGTGAACTATAGCAAATTCTTCCTAAAGAAATTTAATGAATAAAAAAATTTAATAATTATTATAAACGAATAATGCCTTCGGTTGGGCTTTTACTGGCATTCCACGAATCAAATGTTGGCTAAAATAGATGTACGCATTCTCTTCCAGAGGAGCAAGTACAATTCGAGCAACTAGTGAGCCCAGATTGCTCACCACATCAAATACACCTTCAAGTTACATATATGAATTGATCATTACAATAAATAAAGATTATGTGAAAGCTTACCTTGATCTCTGAAGTTCAACAAATTGAAAAACGTCATTACATATCTTTCACCTCAAAGATAATACTGATTAGAATTTGTAGAAAATTTTTCATTCAAAATTACCTTCAGTTAAAAACTGTTTTATCATTCCATGTTTCCAAAATCCATAAACAAGAGTCAACGTCTCACTATCAAACCCTAAAATGAAAACTGTCGGATTTTTTACAAGTCACATTAAGATTACCTTTCGAAAACTGAGGAAAAACCGAAACTGCATTCTGTTCGTGTGGTTCATTTACCTGCCTGTCTTTAGGTTTGTAAAATCCATTTAAAAAATATAAATAATAAAGAACTGCATAAGCAGAAGAAGATACAATCTGAAATTTAGCATATGCTGAAAGTATGTTCAATTCAAACAATGATTCAATGCTTACCATTCCAAAAGCAAACGCAAGCAAAGATAAATTAGGAAAAAAATATACCAGCAGCAAAGAAAAAAATTGTCTTATAATCATTTGAATGGCTTCAAAAGTCATCTAAAGTAATATTATTTAATTTTTCATTTATATATAAAATAAAAACAAATAAAGTGAAATTATACCTGAATTATAAATACAGTAAAAGCTTCAGCTCAAAGAAACTAAGTATATTTTTTAATAACTAATCTAATTAAAATTTGAAATTCTAATTGAACTAATAACATGTGCACATTTTTATTTTAAATTTAGTAATTTGGATTAAAATTCTTTTTACTTTTAATTGTTAGTTGTTGTTTTAATTTCTATATTGAAGAAGTATTTGTTGCCGTGATAGAATACTCATTTTCAACATTAAACAAATCATGCATTTTTAAATAATGATTTCATTTTCATTCTTAGAAAGCAAACCTTAACATGAAACTGCTTCAAATTTTGGGCAATAATACACAATGGTTCAGCAAATGTTTCAATCACGGTCGATAAAGCGTAGATGCATGCTGAAATGCCATAGTATTTTGTGGATGTATCTTCGCTTGGATCACGGAGTAGAAACACCCAAATAAAAGTGCAAAGCAATGAAAGACAAAAACTCACTGCTGGACTAAATAAACAAAAAATATATACTACAAAACAAAACAATGCACAACACGCTTACCACAACCACATGACATTTATAGTTTGTATTCTCAAAGAATTTTCTTCTCTTTGAAGACAAGAACGACGAAATGGTTCCCGAGAAAAGTAATAAACTGTACCATACAAAAGCATAAGGCTAAAAATATCTGTTTAAATACTTAACAGTTGCAACGCTTAAAATCAGCAATTTCACCGAACGTTCACAACGCCAAGTAGAGAAATGGGAATCAAATGCAGCAATATTGCATTTACAAAAAATGTCAAAGATCTAAATGCAATCTAGAAGCAAGTAAAACAGTTAGATTCAAAATTATATGAATTTAGCAAATATATACAAGAAGAATAAATACTGCACCTGTAAAAGCACATTATAACTTGTAGTCTTCAAAAATATTCCAACGTCATTTTGGCTCGATTCCATTGTAGACATTGCAAAATTATTATGAGAAACAACCTAAAACAAAAATTATCACAATTTACAAATGCTGAAATAAGTTTTATTGATACCGATGTAATACTTAGTTAAATGAAGTATAAATTCAATGCTTAAGCAGAATTAAGAATCAAAATTAAACATTTAATTTATGTACAATTTATAAATATACATATATAATTTTTTAATATTAAGCTGCAAACGATAAAATAGTTGACAGAATATTACGGTAAAAAACAATGAGATAACAATTGAACTTGCAGTTTTCTACAGTACAAAGTTCATTTCTGTCGTGAAGAATTGGAGCTTTGCACAGCTGTATTTTTTGTCATTTTGTTCTATTTCATATAATATCGAGTAATATTTTTTAAATATTATAAAATTATCTGCAAAATGATCTTCTAACTTATTAGAAAATTGTATGTTTTCCATTTGTTTGTGAATTTTGTGTTTTCTGTTAGACTTTTCAAAATGTAACAGTTTCGAAATTGTTCATAAATTATTATTATTATTATTATTAGCGTAATTAGTTGAAAATCTTCATTGCTAGTATAATATACTTTGTATGAATTTGCTGAACCACTTTGTTCTTTATTTTATTTGCAGTTGTAAAAAGCATATAGGTGTTACTGTAGTGATAATTTTTTGTATTCGGTGAATTAATATTTCTTGTTAGTTAATTTATATGAATTAGAATGGTTATTTTTAATGTTAAAGTTTATTTTTAAATTTTATTATATCATTGGGAAATTTTTACTCTTCTACTTTTAAAGTTTTTGTTTTGTTTAAAGGGGATAATAGCTTTTGCTTGTTAAGTATTTTGGTTTAAAATTAATTGTTACATTACAAGAAGTAACTTAATTTGTTTTATTAATTATTATTGTTTTACAAAATTAAGATAGTAATGAAAAAGTATTTTGTTAAAGATTAGAATTAAAACAACTGATTTTTTTGTAAGTTTTGGTATTAATATAAAGTAATTTGTGTTTTTAGTTTTGCCTTAGTGATTCCTATCAGTGTTCAACACCGCAGTGTTTCAGAGTTCAGCTGCGCCATTCTTCTGCGTGTCATGTCTGTACCTCCGGGGGAAAAGAGTAAAGCACAGTTGCGGGCTGAGCGCCGAGCTATTCAGGTTTTGCAGTTTGTTAATTTATCTTGTGATTAATTGATTAAAATATTTAGGAAGCTCAGCGAGCTGCTAAAGCGGAACGCAAAGGCGGAGGTGAAAGCAGTTTGAATGCAGTAGCTCAGGTTGAGAAGCATAACTCTAATCTTGTTCAAAAAGATAGTTTTACCTCAATAAGTGAAGCGGATACCATTTCACAGAAGAATTCAAATAAAATGTATGACGGGATTGAACCACATATCAGTTTCAAAAATCTTGGAGCTGATTATTTGAAGCAATGTCCTTCAGATGTTGAAACACAAACTTTAGCTGTATTGGAAGCTTTAAAACAGGTTGAACTTTTTGTTTTTTTGCATGGCGATTATTTTTCATTGAATTATTATTGTTTTATATTTAGATGATTGAAGATTACAGTGTTTCTCCTGGAAAAAGTAGTCGTAGAGAAATAGATACTTTAATCGACTGTTGTTTTCAGTGAGTATTAATGTTTTTTTTTTGTTTTCTGAATTTATTAATTGGAATTTAAGTTGACAGCATAAACAAATTATAAAATATTAAAATTGATAGATACATTGCTGGCGAGACGCCATTTCCACCAAATATTGCAACATTATCAAAGCAGCTTAAATGGCAAATTTCTGCTTTAGAAGATGCAAACGACGAAGAAGTAAACTGTTATAATATTCTTTTTATTCAATTTTGTTTTACTTTTATTAATTAAAGGTGAAAAAAACACTTCTTGATCTTTTGGATGAATTTCAAGAGCAAAATTTAACACTGGCAACTACAGCTATTACAATGACTGTGGCAGATGTCGTTAAAAAAATGAAAGAGCAGCCGGTAATTCTGACATATTCTTAGTGAGTATTTAAAATTTATAATTTTATCATTATCATGATGACGATTTATGCAAATATGTGAAAATTGTAGTTCATCAACTATTGGAAAATGTTTTTGTAAAATGAAATCAATGGGCATCGATTTTGAAGCAATTGTTATTGATGATGGACCGCAGGGTGACGGTAATATTGGTGGTTCTTCTTCTTGTTAACATTTTGAACAGGTTAACATCAACATTCGTTGATTTAGGTTTCAAGCTTGTCCAACAGATTGTACCGTGTGACATTCCTACGCAGTATGCATTGCTTAATGGCATTCGTCATGTACTACGGCATGTAAATTTAATTATCCTTGGCGCATTTGGTATTTTGGCCAATGGCAATGTGTTGGCATCAGTTGGATGTTGCCAGGTGGCGCAAATAGCTCAGACTAAAAATATTCCAGTTTTGGTACTTTGTCAGACTTATAAATTTTGCGAGAAAGTGATGACAACTTCGAACGAAGCTTGTTGGGCCGGATGTGAGGTTTTACCTGCTGAATTTGTAACAGGTGTTGTCAGTGAAATCCGTATGCTACCATGCACAGCCGTGCCAGCAGTTTTACGCGTCAAACAGCCAGCTTAGACAGCAGCTGCATAGTTTGCCATGTTATTTGTACTAATTGTATGTAGTCTTATGACAGATATATATATATATATATATGTGCATGTATTTGTAAGTCGATTAAATATAATATGTTAAACGCTTGATGAATCTGTATTAATAATTCAGAATTGCAGGTAAAATTGTTTTACTAATGAAATACACCGGCCAAATACTCAGAAAGAAAAAAAAAACAAACAACATGCACAACATTGTAATGCATCGAACAAAATGGTAAAAAATGGAATTTTTTGATTGCCGGTGCTTTGCGTCTTATTAACAGGAGTGAATATTTGAACGACAAGTCAAACTTTTCAAATTTTTGCTGTTTTGAATAGCGATCGTTTGGCTCTGATTTCTGCAACAGAGACATGAAGGATGAAAAAATTAATATGAAAATATATGCGAATAAAATTTGCCAATTTTATCAATACCTGTAATGGCACCGAGAATACGTCGCCTGCCGGCAGGATTGACGCCGATGTGTCTCAGTTCAGCTTCGCCCATATCCGGCATATCATTCAAATCAATTTTCAACACTTGGAACGTGTCGATGTACTTTTCAAGGCGCAACTTTTGCAACAATGAACGCAAGTTGTCAATACGCCTCAATCGATTGCCATAGATGGGCGTGGCCGGAAGCGAACGAAATTCGTGCACATCTACAGAAATTGCAACTGTTTTTCATTCATTGAAACAGAAAAAAAAACCCAAAACCAACCTGGAGATGCAGGCGAGGCCGGCAATTTAGTGTTCAAACATGCCGTCGATCGACTGAACCCAGCACCGCACCATACAGCCGTTGGACGACGGCTTTTTCCACTTATGCGAGCTTCGATGGCTCGTTCGGCGCAAAGTTTCCATTTTCCATAGTCGGATGTTGGCAAGTTGCGCAGGCGAAGTGATCGTCTGATTTGGAACCAGCGAAGCTTATTCCTTGCCCGACGAGAAGTTTTACAACAAAGCGTGGGAAAAATTGAAGGTGAAACAACCGGCGGCATTTCACCAGAATCCAATTTTGTCTCGTCACACCAATTGCCAACTTGCCATTGTTCTTGATCATAATACAATGCTAAAAATGCATAATACAATGCCAACGCAATCAATGATACGAGTTCATTTGTTTAAGATATCAAACTCACGATCATCGGTGAGTGCAGTTTGAGCACAGTTGATGCAAGTTAAACGATGACAAGGCAGACCAGTTGTTGGATAACAGAGATACATCGCCGGTGACCAAAAGCCAAATGACTGTGCTTCTGTGTAAAATGGACATGAGGACAGTAGACGATTTTTGATTATATCATATTCATCGCAGACTGGTTCCTCATTATCACTATCAATACCGTTGGAAACCAACACCGCTCGCACTTGATACATTTCATTAACTTGACATTCCCTACCGGTTACTGTAACTAATCGCTCTTCACTATCACTATTGTATTTCACATCAATGCAAACAGCCAAATCACGTTTTAAACGTTGCAAATCGGACTCATTGGTGTTATTATTACTGTCTCGACGCCATTCAAACGTTAGTGACAATGGTTGAAATGCCTAAACAAAAACTATAAGAGAAACCAACGACAACAATTAAAACAATCTTACCAGTAAACACTTTCGAGCAAGCAGCACTTGCTCTATGGAACCTTGGATAAAAAACAGAGCAGCATTGCTGCCGCGTTTTGGATAAAAAATGGTAGCACCCGTCCAATCACTAATCCATTGAACATTTCGTTCGTCATCTCCCAGAACACTACGTTGAGCTGGCTTCAAAATATGCAGTGATGTGAAGCACAGTAAACCCTGCAGAAAATTTATTTATTCATTTTACTACACTAAATAACTAAATCAATTTTCCACCAGGTGAATTGCTCTTACTTGAACAGATAAAAGACGTTTCAACAGTGTTACAACCAGCAGAACACTTTCAACTTGATGGCAAGATGCGCGAACAATTAAAAATGGCAATTGACTAGCCGTATCGTTTCGAACATGAAAAAGCATCCCTTGTGAAACTGCATCGTACAAAGATGGCTCTTGGAAAAGTTCAAAAAGTCGACTACTGTCGTACTCTTTTGGCAACTGAATCGAGATCACTAGTGGAGATAAATCCTGCAAGGATAAAAATAATTCAAAATTGAAACATATGAACAATATTTGGAGGGAAAATTGTACCCGAATTGCACGCCGTGCTTTTTCGATCATTGCAAATGGACCCGTAATAGAAACCTGAAATAAAAGAACACTAAGCAAGCGTATATTTAATAATTGAGGAATTAATGAAATGAAATTTTATACAATATTGCTTTTCTCTACTTGAGAGAAGCGATTCAAATCAGGAAAATGAATATAACAGCCGGTTTGCTTCATCACATTTTGAGTATTGGCTCCGTGTCGGCCAATGATGTGACTGTGATCTGTATAAGAAACGTCGAATTTCAACACAACCCGATTAGCCTAAAATTTGATAGCTTCATTCATTGCAGTTTATTATAATAAAAATGAAAAAATAATAATAATAAATTACCCAATATTTTTCGTTGCGATCAATGAAAGTGTCAATCAGTGATTTGCGCTGACCATTGTTGTTGGCCAATTCTGAATCAGTGGTCATCGGTTTTGTTTGTGTATTGTTATTTGCTTCTAAAAGGAAAGAAAAAACAAAGTAAAATTATCGTTTAATATAAGAATATTTCAATTGTTTACCGTTTACAGATCGATTTGTTTTAGTTAAACTTGAAGACATGCCGGTGTCGTTTGTGCGGTGCTCACGATAAAGTAAAACTTTTGAACTAACATTTTAAGCGCTACTCCAACTTAACTGTACTCATTCTTATTATGCAAATTAAACGTAATCAGAAATTATGCCGCCGTTAGCGGTCTTCAAAGCATCAAGGTCGGCGCAATTTTCACTTGTTCAATATCAGGAACAATTTACATTATTTTGGTTGATTAATCTTCTGCCTCTCATACAATACACTGTATTGTATGCATTAACTAAACTCTTTTCTGATATATATATACTCATTTACAAGCGAATACATCGCAACATTACTAAAGAATAAATCTGAAAGCTATAAGTAGTACATCAAATGGGCCTTTTTTAAATGCCGTGTTTGATCGTTGTACTTAGAGATTGAAATACACTATAAATATTTATTTTATATAAATTTGACAATTTCAATTTGATTGTTTTGTATTCCATTGATTATTGATTTAGCATTTCTGCTGTCTACTGCTTCGCTCAGAGTCTGACAACAACACGTTATGATTTAAATTAGTTTTAGTAGATATTGATAGAAAACTCGCTTATAAATATTTAAATTTGTATAAAATTAAGTTTTATTTTATAATACAAATATATTTCAATTCCATTATTTCGAAATAATATGTTTTTTCCATTTTCAGGTTAGCATAAACTTGACCATCGTCAAATGTTTACGGTAAATCATTGGGTCATTCTGTACGTTTATTCTGTAAAGCTGCGTTGTCACTAATGGCAGAGTATTTGGCTTCGATCTTTGGAACTGAGAAGGATAAGTAAGATAATAATATCCCGAAAGTTATGAATATATTAAAACGTTCTATTTCAGGGTTAACTGTTCGTTTTACTTTAAAATAGGAGCTTGCCGTCATGGTGATAAATGTTCTCGTATTCATAACCGGCCAACATTTAGTCAAGTAAGAGTTGATAAATTTATTTTTTGTAATTTTAATTTGTGATTACGTTTAGACTATCCTTTTGCAAAATCTTTATCAAAATCCGAAAATGGACATTCATCGCGCGGAAGCTGCATTATGTAAGTTCCGTAATGAAGTTAACTTGCGATAAAGGCAGAATAATTTCAAACTGAAAATTTGAGGGCGACCTATATATACATATATAACTTATGGTGTATTTTACATTTAATGTTTAGTATGTCTCGAGTGATTTTTTTATTGAAAATATATTGAAATAATAGTTAAATTGTTTAAACTTCAGCTTTTATCGTTTTTTTTTCCACAATATGTTCATAATTGCAAGTGCTTGTAGGATCTAAGTTTGCTGCCAATTTGGACGCGATGTAATTGGACGTCCATCAACAGTTTGTTTTTGGAAAGGTCTCGACATCCATGAACTTTTCTTTTAGGTTTTTTAGGAATTTTATTTTTCAGGGAGCTTTAGGTGAACTGTGGTGGGTTATGGGTGAAAAAGTTGAACAATATTTAGAAATTTAGATTGTTACAGCTTCTAAGCAAAAATCTTAACCGTGTGATTTTTTAAGGTTTCTCTTCATTGAAATAGCTCTTAACAAAATTTACTGCTTTTCAAAAATTT
The DNA here is from genome assembly GCA_001447755.1 of Trichinella papuae. Classification (NCBI taxonomy): domain Eukaryota; kingdom Metazoa; phylum Nematoda; class Enoplea; order Trichinellida; family Trichinellidae; genus Trichinella; species Trichinella papuae. The sequence continues at coordinate 41,748 of JYDO01000009.1, forward strand.
CAGTTTAGTTGTTTCTTTTTTGTAATGTCAATTTTGAAAAAATTTAGTAGGAGTGACGGATTCTCACGAACAACAGCATTTTGATGAATTTTTTGAAGAAATTTTCGATGAAGTTGAAGATAAGGTAAGTATAATCTTTTTAAGTGTTTTCAGTCAAATTTTAAAATTTTGTTTTGTAGTATGGTGAAATAGAAGAGATGAACGTATGTGATAACATAGGAGAGCACATGATTGGAAATGTTTATATAAAAGTAAGTAGATTGTTTGTTTATTTGAGAACGTTCCATTGATTTATTTGTACAATAGTTTAAACGCGAAGAAGATGCTGAAAGAGCAGTAAAAGATTTAAATACTCGGTGGTTTGGTGGAATGCCCATTTACGCGGAACTTTCACCAGTAACTGATTTTCGAGAAGCATGCTGTCGTCAGTACGAAATGGGGTGAATATATATAATAATAATAATAATAGTTTGAATTTATTTTGATTGTTTAACGGCATTTAATAATTATAAACTGATAATCTGGTTATTAATTTTTTGCAGAGATTGTGGCAAGGGAGGATTTTGCAATTTTATGCATTTGAAACCAATTAGTCGCGAGTTGCGCCGTCGTCTTTATGGTCGCCGAAAGAGAGCAGGGTCAGCTTTTTAGTTATATATTATTATTTATAAATGATTCTATTTGTTATTATGATTTCAGATTTTCATCGTTTGATCGTTTTCCGGAAAGACGCCGCTCTCGAAGTCGTGGCCGTGAACGAGAACGTCGCTCAAGATATTGATGTTGAACTTTATGAAATATTTCAAATGATGAAAATCAATCAAAATATGATATCGTAAAAGTTTATTTAAATGCGTTCTTTCTGGTTTATTAGTTAACATTAGGCAACAGATGTTGCATTCAAGTTTGCATTTATGCTGACTGTTGATGAAATAAATGATTATACTGTGCATTTGTATTAAGCTCTTAAATATATATTTATTGCTTTATGATATTTTATAAAGATCAAGCAGAATTTCATTGAAATATGGGCATAAATTGAAAAATCTGCACACTGACGCTTTAATTATGAAATTTTAGCAAATTTAGATCCGCATAAAAATTATTACCCTCTAATGTGAAGTTGTACTCGTGCTACAATGTCTCATATGGCTTATCGTTGTCTTACAGTAGTCAAAATATTTGAGCCTGAAAATCAATGATGAGAAACTACAGGAAGAACCTTTAACAGCTTGTTATTGTTATAGTATGGTGTGTTGTTTTTCCAATAAATTTTTATTAGTCAATGGCGGAAAGATGTTTTGCATTTGAATTGTACTTTTTTATATTTGAAGTATTCAATTTCTACCAGTATTCATTTACAGTTCAACATTTACATCCAAAAATGTTTCATTCTTATATCAATATTTATTTTCCGTTTATACTTCCTGGAATTCGTATTCATATTTCCGTATTCAATTTTTATTCATATTTTAAAGCTAAATGTTGTGTTGTGATGTAAATTAATTTAATAGAAATTGTTATTGAAAATTTCCAATAGTTTCAAGGTTGTAAAGTTCATTTATCATATTTCGTTTTGTGTTCAAAGGTTTATTGATTTTTTGAGAGTTGTGGTTTTCCAGTAGCTGTGTAGGCTTTTTAATGTTTTTACGATAAATGATTGTGAAAAATGTTTAGTTTTAAAAGCTTTTCAGTGCATTTTCCGCGTTTTTATGCTTGTTATTTACTTTACTTTGGTTATAAATGATTTTGTTACTTTTTATTATATTAATTCGTCAATTTTTAGTTTAGTTTTCTATTATTACATTTGTCATATATGATATGGGACGTAAAAAGAAGAAGATTCTTAAACCATGGTGTTGGTAAGACTTTTACATCAATTTAAATTGATTGATTTGAGGAACACTGCTGCATGATGTTTACATTGCTTGACATATGTGAAAATTGATTAGTAATATTTAATAAATTATTAATTATATCTTATGTTAATGTTTCATATGTGATACAGATTATATTAATTGAATAAACTCTTAGTTTTACTAATTGTTGTTGTTGTGCAGTGTATTGATATGTAATGCATTTCTATTTGCTGAGTAATGTAAGCTATTTCAACATTCTTTTAATTCATTTCAGTGCTTCATGCATCATAATTTTTGCATTTGCTATGAACATTTACACAATTTTAGGTATTGCAACAGAGAATTTGAAGATGATAAAGTTCTTATTCAGCACCAAAAAGCGAAACACTTTAAATGTCATAAATGCCATAAAAAGTTGTACACAGGTCCGGGTTTGGCAATTCATTGTTTGCAGGTATTTAATTTATTCTTTTGTTTTTTTTACATTAAAATTTACTCAGCATGTTAAATTAAAGGTGCACAAGGAGACGATTGATCGAATACCGAATTCTTTGCTAAATCGCAGCTCAACTGAGATTGAAATTTACGGCATGGAAGGCGTTCCAGAAGCTGACCTCAAAGCTCATGAATCTCACGTTTTAGGAAAATGTTTGTTTTTGTATTTATATAATTATATTTTTAAATTTATTTGTTCATAATATTACAGGTGAAGAGCCTGCGGAAAAAAAGGCTGCATTGGAACCTGACGCAAGTTCCTCTCAGCAGTGTACTCTAACGCAGATGTTTCCACCTAATGTGGCAGCCAGTGTACAGGGTATGAATTCGCTTGCTCCCAGGATGCAGGCAGTAGGTATGGCGTTGCCGGTTTCTGTTGTAGGTAAACTATTTTTCTAAAAAAATTGTGTTGTGCTGCTTTTGAAATTGTTTTTTCTAGCTCCTGTAGTTTCTAACATTCCATTTGTTGCTGGTCTGCAACGACATGCCCCTGCATTGCTTCCTGAACCTTCCTCGTTTTCTATACCATCTTATTCTGGAATGCAGTCGGGAGTAAATTTAAAACTTTTTGCAATTTTAAATTTGAATTTATTTTTTATTGTAATAATTGCTAGCCATCCGTACCTGATTCAACCACTACTGCAACATTTCCTGCATATGCCTCTGGCGCTTCTACAGCTTTACTTTCGACGGATACTGTTGTCGCATCAACTGCTAAACTGATGGCAGGTTCTGGTACGAAGATTATTCATCCCGATGAAGATTTGTCTTTAGTAAAATAATTAATTATAATATTTTGTTATATGTTGTTTGTTTATTTGTTTGTTTGTTTTTTTATAACAGGAAGAAATTCGTGCTACATTTCCAAAATATTGTTGTTCTACAGCTGGCGGATCGCGTCGGGATTCAAAACTGCCAAATCGAGGAATACTTGAATCACCGGTCAATATGCCACATCAAACGGCTCTTATCAATTCTGGTGAGTTTCAGCGATTTTCATAGAGGACAGTTTGAAAATTTTTCTCTCAGAGGCAACATTAAGTCGTATTCTTCTTGTTTTGCGTGAATCCGTCTCGGTACGTACATGTAAATTTGGAATATTCTCTTCTGAGTTCAGTTAGTTTGTCTGCATGTTTCCAGCAACAAATTTCGAGCATTGTTTGGCCAGCTTTTATGAAAAGCTTAGTTCTTCAGGTTCAGGTAGGAAACCGACAATCATGCATTGGACCTATATTTTCCACGCCCAGTTTTCTTTTATCATGATGTTGTTTTTATATTCTTTACTTCTCTTCTTTGTTAGTGAAAAATTTATTTTGCAAAATTGATTTGAGAAACAGTTATCTTTTTAAAATTTTTATTTAAAAAAATAAATATATGTATTATTTAATGTCATTTTATAATTTAGCACCACCGAATATGCCGCTCATACCTTCCGGAGCAGTTCCACCACCTCGGCGGTTTTTGCCGTCTAATCCAATGATCCGAAACGCACCTCCAATCAATTTTGCCAGCTCTTATCAAGGTATTACGGAATCCAGATTGCCGAGGGGTGTAGTTGGTGGTGGTGGTGGACCGTTCGGTGCGCCTGGCTTGGCATCGCATTCGCGGTTTACGGTCACTCCTCCTCGTGGATTTCCGCCAAGAAATAATTTTTATTGAAATTCAAAAATCTGTATGTAAATAATAGGCAGCAAAGAAAGATGCCGTTGTTTTGCAGAGTTTTAATATTGTTTCTAAAAAGAAAAAAAGTATTATTATGTTAACAACAATCTTTGTTGAATTTCAGCTGTTCTTTTTGTAATAGATTTCAGATTAGTTATTAAAAGAAATTCAAAATTGTTATAAATAGCATTTACTTTCCTTATTTTGCTTTTGCAAATGCAAAATAATTGTGATTCAAAATTCTGCTGCTAAGCAGTGTTGACTACTGCTGGTACATGTGCAAGCAAGGCTGATACGGTAATTTTTTTTTATAATTTTGTAAATTCTGCTAATATGTGAAAATATTATTTATTTATTTATTTATTCATGAAATTATAATTTTTTCACTTAATATTTGAAGTTTTTTTTGAAGCTGTTTCATATGTCTAACTGTGAAAAAGTTGACATTTGAATTTTATTATTTAACATTGTAACAATACTTTTTTTGTAATGTTTACAAATCAACGTACTGTAAGAAGAAACAGATCAAATTTATTTATAAAATCAACAAAAATTTCACATCATTCATATGAAATCAAGTCAAATTTTATAATTCATAGATTTTAAAAGAAGAATTAAAGCGTTGAATGTTTCGAAAATTTTCTCTGCTATGCATTATTACCGGGTAGAATGAAACAACGCAAGTTTTCACAGTTCTAGTGAACTAGGACAGCTATTTACATATTTAATGGGTTAGTATATTTATATCATTTATTCATTCCAAACTAAACCATATCTTTACTTTTTTGAAAAATGTAATTAATGTTTTTATATTTGTCACATTTATTGTTCAACTTGTTCCGTGTATAGTTAATCGATTGTACTGTACATTGTCTCAAAACACTTTTGTGATTTCATTGCTTTTGTTGAAAAATTTGCATAAATGTGTCAAGAAACAAATTATAAAGAAAACAAGTAAAAATTGAATTGAAAAATTCATTAAATTAAAAAAATTGAATAAAAAATATATTTATTTTTTCACAATTTATGTTTAAACGTGCGACTTAAAAGTTTTTATTGTAGAAAAGTAAGTATGAAATGTGTGAATTACTTACAAGTACTTAAGACGATTGTAACAGACGACTGTTCCACTGGTTTCAAGCACTCTCATGACTTTCGTAAGTAATTTATTTAAGTTTCTGTTAATGAATTTAAATTGCATTTTGTTAAATATTATTTAGTTTTAAAAATTATAACATTTGATACGAAAAGTAATTCATTGCACAGCTACTGAGCTTTGTGAATTTGCATCAAATTATTATGCAACATTTTCCACATTGGCTGTTTTCATTAACAGCAAAACAGTTTTGTTGCTTTTCGTGATATTTTGGTTGAACATTCAATAAATTAAATGGTTTATTTAATAATTTGATAAATTGCAGTTAATGTTACTATTTTTTAAATAAGCACTTTACTGATTGATAAACAGTTTTGTTGAGAATTTCACGAATTACATGTATGTTTTTCCTTTTAGCTAATATTTGCTCTTCGTTGCCGGCATCCCCAGTAGCGTAGTGAGCTTGTTCATTGACTTTTCCCTTCCTTCGTTAACTTAAGAACTGCATTATCTGCTGATATGTTTGAAATTTACACTTTCATCATCTCCAGCATTTCAACGTCTACTTGAACCACTTCATAAACATTTTTTTCCTTTCGGCGTTTCAGAAGCAAAATTCAATCAATCTGTTGTTAAATATGGCGTTTTATATGCAGAAATTTTCATCTCACATAGGTAAGTTTTGTTTTTTCAATATTTTCATGATTTTTGAATATATTTATACCGCATATTATATCGCAGTCGGGTGTTATTTAACGTATACAAGATTTTCCGACATGTTTGCTTATATAGTTATTTTGTAAAATCTGTAATTATACACATGCAAATATTTATGATGATGATAATTTAAAAAATAGAAATTTTTTTACATTCAAATTACAGTGTCATACTGTACTAAAATGATAATGAAGTGTTGTTGGTCGTTTTGTTCAAAAATAGTTTAATAGAATCTACACTTATTTTTCCTCTCGTGTTTCATCTAATGGTTGATTTATTTTTATCGTGGCAAAGTTTTTCTCGCGTTGTTTTGTCAGTTTATCATTTCCCACCATATTCGCGTCTGAGATTGTTTATAACGCTTATCGTTTGTTAAATTTGTTAAGTTGGACGTTAAATTGTATATCAGCAAGTTGTAAATAAGCAACAAGGTAGAAACTAGTCAGCGATTTTTCACCAGTTAAATGTTTTTTACGAGCATAAAATGAAGATTTGTTGAAGTTTTGCCTTGTGATAGGCTTTTATATTTGAGCAAAGAGTGCAGTCAAAGAGTTTTTGCGTTTTCTCACAACTTATAACTTGGTGCATAAATTTTGACGAGCTGAAGCAGAAAGCATATTTGTTTGTTTGGTGTTCAGTTATTAAGTTGGATCGTTTGTTAATGCACAAATAACCATTTATCAAGCAACACGACCAACCCAAATCACAAATGTTGCTTTTCATCTCAAATTGTCTGCTTTTTTGTCTTTGAAAAGTTCGCACTGTGACACGTTAATGGTTGTGTTGATGTATCATGCTCAACTGTTAAGCTAAAGGCGATTCTAGTACAATGGAAAAGATTAACACCTGATAATCTATTTGAAACTAAGCAGTTGTTAAGCCAATGTCAGCAGCTGAATACTTCTCTGATCTAGTAGCTGTTATCTTGTGTTTATAGCGAAACAATTTTTCTTGTTATCATATATTCCCATATAGTTTTTTACTTTTATCAGTGAAACAACAGACTGTTGGTACACAACAATACATTGATTGGATCTTGAACAAATGTTCTGCAATTTTTACTCTACAAAATGGTCATTCTGAGATTAGCTTAAAGCTGACTTTTAACATTAAATGGAAAACTTTCCTTTAAAGCTTCTTAGAAAGACATGCAGCTGTATGTTTTTAAGAAATTTTTAACTAATTAATTTTTGAATTTAAAACATGTATATGTTTACGATTCTGCAGTAAAGGAGAATGATAACAGCTGCATAGATATGAATTTCATCATTTCTTGCAATGTACCACAATATTGCAGCTATTCACAATTAGGAATTATTAGTTAATTATTAGAAATATTAAGAATTATTTATCAAGAAGCTTCTGAATAACAAAACTGAATTTATATTTATAAATGGAATATGGGATTTGTTTTATTCATCACTTAGCCGTTATAAAAATAGTTTTAAAGTAGTAATGTTTAAAGTGACGTTTTTGTTTAAACCAATCTATATGACATGTGCAGTTCAGTGTAGCATATAAATAAGGCACAATAAAGTGTATTCAATCAGATTTGAGTGAAAATTAGTGCAGTTCAAATTGAAGATTTTGTGAAGTGATGGACGATTACAAAGAACTTTTTATGGCAAAGTTCAAACTGTTGTTGTGTTGTATGGATGATTATAAATGTTGTTCAGATTTAAAACCAGCTCTGAAAGCATTTTCCAAAGATCACAGTTCGAGTGATGTTAGTTCCACAAGCAAGCAATGCTGTTCGGATGTTGAACAAAATGTGTTGATCAAAGAAGCTGATTCAAAAGATGTTTGTTATGTTAACGTTTTTGCCGAACGCTTGCGTGACACTGTTTCGCAAATGGAGATGTTCTTGCAACGTTTTGGAACACACATTTCAAGTGATTATGTTGAAGAAACGGTGAATATTATTAAGAAAGCACGGGAATGTCTTGACGATGCTGACATTTAAGCATTGTTTGTTGGTCATTCATTTTTTTCCATTATAATAATTCAATTTTAAGTGATAAAAATTTATAAGAACGCTTCTATGCAAATGTTAACTTATTATGAAATCTAAATTATAATTGTAGTTTTACGAATATTTGTGCTTTTATTATTGTAATGAAAAATATGCTCATACAATTTTATGGTATTCAATTGTGAATTTGATGGACTTTGTATTTTCAAACTCATATTTTATGCGTGTATTTTGGGGATTTAATTTTGTTTTTTTTTTTAAATTATTTTGTAATATCAGCAAAGAAAAATGGTTGTAATCATGAAATGTTATTTTTAAATCAACTGTAATTGTGTAATTGATTTTTTGTGCACATTTTTTCCAATATGAATAATTAAATTAATATTTTGTGAATTAAAGTAATTGAAATGCTAAAAAAAAAGAGAATAGTATAGTTTGCTTTGAAAAATGTGAAGTTTACACTGAATGTGGAGTATGTTGACCTTAGCGACCCAGGGGAAAAATCAAGAATAAACACAGCGCATAGTAATTGCTTGTGGTAAACGCCCTTGGCTGCTTTTCAGTTTTGTCTAGAGCAGTGCTGGCAATAAAGTCACTGGCTCACTTGACCCTTGAGAAATTGCTCAGCACGATCATAGTAGCTTTTGTGCTTGTTGTACTTTTGTCATCAATGACCATCACCAGATCTTTTGTCAGGAGAGAGATGATGGTTTTGCAAGAATGCTTTATCATTAGATTGGGAAAAGCTCAGTTCGATCTAGACAATTGTAATAGGCGACAAAGGGCGGCTTAAAACTAATTCGAAACCGTTCTTGCACGTGTCCACTCATGTTCAGGAAAAAGTGGGACACAGTCAGATTTACGATCTTGCCTTTATATCTCTTGCACCACTTAGTCAATTCGTGAATGAATTAATTTGCATCCGAGCTTCATTGGACCGTGTTTAATTTCCTGGTATGGTGCTTCATCATTTACACTAACTCCTGCACGTGCATCTTTCCACCATTATTTTCTTTTATCATTCAAAGGTTACAGTAGTGAAAAGATTACGTAAACTGTAACCGGCAATTGATCATCTTTCACTTTATTTCTTTTCATACTTGATATTTGATCTAATCCGATTGGTCGTTGTTTGTTACTGTTCATGCGTTGGCAGCTTCTCCGTTTACAGTTTTCCATGCAGTAGGAATGATGGATATAAAGAAAATTAGCGAATAATTGTTTAATTAAGATTTGCTCTTATTATTATCATTGTTTTTTATTAATCCAACATTAAATGCATTGAAATATTTTATTTTAGTGTTTTCATACTTTTTCTCTCTTCAATGAATGAACGAATCTATTTATCGTTGGAGTTGTGTTCATGTTTTGCTTTTTAAATTTATATATTTTAATACAATTGTGTGTGTGATGGTTTGAATTTTTTTAATGCAATTTCATTTCAATTTATATTAATAATGCTAAATTGTTATCATATAAATGACCCTGGCACTAACGGCAATCTGTCAAATTTTTGTCATACAGCATATTCCAGATGTTTAATGAACTCTTGAATAAGTGTTAGTATTGAATCGATTTCAATGAAAGCTAATCGATTTAATTATCAATGTGCATTTATTTGAAAAAAAAAAGCTTTTAAAGTGTTATATACACTTACATAAGTATATGTGGGTTTATAGGAATTTAGTTTTATTTTAAGTCTACATTGTCTAGTAATTTGAGCTGCAATTTGTAATGCAAAAACAAGTGTATATTTATAATTTATAATTTTATTTGTTTTAACAAAAAACAAAAGAATAACAACAATTTTGTACATATGGCAACAAAACGAAAATAGTATAAGAACCGTCTTAGAGATATTCGATCACACTTTGATTTGAACAAAGTGTAGATCTCTTTGGCTGAAGCGGGTATTTTATAAAAAAAACAAAGGCAAGGCACGCGGGAATGGTGAAATGCACAGTCAGGAAGAAGATGGATTTTTCCAATTTCTTGATTCATCAACTTCCTATTGTGTATCCGTTTGCTTTGAGTGTAGCCAGCTGTTCCAAAGATGCAACGGCATTGTTAGCTGAGAACAAATCTGACAGTCGGCTGAATGTTTGTCCTGCTTGACGTCGTTGGATGGCTCTGTAACCGCTGATGGCAACTGCAACCAAACAAAGCAGTATTATTGAACAAGCGAAAGCTCCAAGAACAGCTGCCAGTGTTGCTCTTTCGTTTCTGTTTTTCAAACTGCTCGATTCAATCACCAGACGATCGCTGTGTTCAACAACACTTTGTTGACTTTGCAATGGTTCAGTGCCAACACGTTTGCAGGACAAATTGACCATCACATCGTCATTATCTTCCACCGCCATGCACAAATCGTAAATGGTATTTGGTCTCAAATTGTGCACAGTATATGTGCGCATTGCTGGTGTTACCGTACCCGCGTATTGGTGTTGTTGTTTTTGCTGTTGAGAAGAAATTGGTCGGTAGAATATTTGAAAAACGGTAGAATCTGAACTGGAACCGTTCCACGTGATTGTAACCGAAGTTGACGTCACCGTTGAGATATGTAAGCGTACTTGGAGTGTGGTGATTTGAAGCGCTGTACTGGATTTAGCAGTTGAGATTGGATTCTCGGCCACGCATGTGTACGTGTTGGTGTCGTCAGCTTGGAGTTTGTCGAGCGACAAAGTTTGACCGTTGACCAGCCGACGTCTGGGATGATAAACGCTCGGCTCGATTGGGCGACCATTGTCCACACCGATGAACCACTGAATCTTGGGTCTTGGCTCGCCGACCGCTCGACAATCGTACGTGATCGATTCACCGACGGCTCGCTTGTTCTTCGGATCGAACATGTACAAAATACGCGGGGCGCAGCTGCTCGGGAGGTCGGTGTCCGGATTTAAGGAGGTGAACTGTTTGTATTTGTGTTCCATCGGTGAATCGCAAACAATTCGATCCGCTTCGTGGTAGACAACCGTTCCCGGTTTGGCCAAGCGTTGTCGTAGCCATCGTACGTTGCAGTCGCATCGTATCGGATTGCCGTAGAGACTCATCTCCTGCAGTGCCGGCAACGCGTCGAGCACATCACTTTCCAGCACGGTCAGGTTGTTGTTGTGCAAAAATAGATGACTAATGGCGGGGGTGTTGACGAAAGCGAGTCGATCCACATAGCCGAGGTAGGGATTGTCGTGTAAATCGACCACCAAGAGATTGGGCAAATTTTTGAAAGCACCTCGGTCGACCAGACGTAGACGTTGCATAGCACTGAAGTTGACGTCGCGCAGTTGGGGCAAGTCGGCCAGGTCGTCGGTCTGTATTCGAAAGATTGGATTTTGACTCAAATTGATCGACCTGAGCTGTTTCAACGCGTGCAACGCCCTCCTGGGCACGCTGACCAACGCGTTGGCGCTCAGGCGAAGCACGTCCAGACGGTTGAGACTGTTGAAAGCGGTATCGTGAATGCGGAAAATGCGATTTCTAGACAAATCCAGTGAAACTAATTGAATGAGGGGGCGAAAATTGTCCGCAGTCAACAGTGTCAAATAATTGCGATTCAAAGCCAAAGAACGCAAAGCAGGTAAATTGTCGAACCAGCCGGCTTGAACGAACGTGAACCGATTGCCGGATAGTCGAAGTGTTTCCAATTTCAACAGACCATGGAAAGCACCGTCGGCTGCGGTGGAAATTCTGTTGTCGGCAAGGTTCAGCTCTTCCAAATTGAACAAACCACGGAAATCGTTCAAGCGCAGCCTTCTCAGTTCATTCGAACTCAGATCCAACGAACGCAAATTGTACATACCGTCGAAGACGTGTTCGCGAAAATCTTGACTGACCAATGCGTTCAAACGGTTGTGCGACAAATCCAGCTGCACTAAATCCGGTAGCCACAATTCTGCGCCGGGCAATAGGCGAATTCCGTTGTGTCTGAGCAACAGTGCTTGTGTGTCAGAGGGTAAATTTTCAGGAAAAGCTTGCAAGCCGGCGTTGAAACAGTCGACCGTTTTCAATAGTTCACGGAACCGTTCTGAATAACGCACAGCACACTGACAGCCTCTTGGACAACACTTGCCAACTGGCCATTGACTTTCATCAACGACACCATCGTTAACAATAGTAGAAGCATGCAAATCTGACGACGACGACGACCATAAAGGCATTGTTGAACATTGTTGAATTGTTGAAAGCAGTGTTATTTGAAGCAAAATTGAACCGAAATTCACTAACCACATTGAAATCATTATTTGTCTATCAATGAGCTATTTAAATTGTAGATGATCTGTGATTTGTACACAGTTCGTCTGTCTCTCACACTTTCTGACTGACTGACTGACTGATTGATTGTAAATGGACAAGTAACAAGGGTGGAATTTGGACTTTAAAATTTCCACCAATCAGCATCGACCGAATAAATCCAGGTCGACATGGCACAGTAGGCTACTGTGGGAAAAAATACTTTTATTGGTCGTCAAGTGTACTTACCGCTTAGAGTAGACAGTAAACGTTTATAAAACGAACACATTGTCTACATTAGACAATGGCGCCTCTTCTATTGGTTGACCGGTCGTCGACAAGTTTACCACATAACCAAATCTTTTTTTCTTCTCTACAACAACAGGTGGCTAGCGAGTGAGCTAAAGCTAGCAAAAAAGCATGGGAACGCCGCACCTTTTTGCCAGCGATACATTATTATATTCAATTAATTAATTAGTTAATTAGTTAAATTTCAATCTGCTGGACAAGTGAAAAACAAAAATTACAATATAATAATATTTTGTTTTGTTCTTGGAAAATTTTTTACGCTTCACTGATATATTTATTGATGATAGTAAGTGAGGTTGAATAATAATAATAATAATTTTAGCCGAATTGAACAACAATTGACAAACACATTTGAATTGAATTGTGGATGAATTTATTTATGTTATGATTTGACAAAATTTAATTAGATATTCATTTTATTTTTTATTTTTTATTAATTCAATGCGAAATTTGATTCTTTTGAAAACTTGTTTCCCACAGTCACAAAGATTACGTTGCAATAAAGTAAGCATGACATGTTGTGCAGGCAGGCAGGCAGCTGTTCGGTGAGTTAGTTGTTCTTGTTAATTATTGTCTTCGGGCATATTGGATTTGGACACTTGTATGTTGTTGTTCCCACGTTAGAAAATTCCCACACTTCTCCCGCTGACCATCTGCTACTGCGTGAGACCGAGAAACGCGACACCAGTATTGTATAGGTTCATTTTGTCTCTTATTAAAGGCTAATCTTCTTCTTCAGCAAGCAATGCTGAACTGTGTCAATTTTCCACATCGGCGCTTCATCCGTTCATATCTTCAATTAGAACTATAAGATACTGGAACTTTGCTTGCATAATTGCACCATTTGATGATAAATAATCTGCTGTGCTTCAGTGCATAGGTTTACTTATTATTTTTCAGAGAGATGAAATTTATGAAAGAAAAATGAAAAATAGCATCAATATGAATGAATAAAATAGATCAATCAGTTTTGCAGAGAGATTAATATTCTGTACAGTTCAACTTTTTCAAGTGACAGTCAGTCAACAGCAGTGCTTGTTTATATAATTCAGGTAGCTTAAATTTTTTTGTTTTTTGAAGATGAGATGTGATGAGAGCAAATCAATCATTTTGATCAGTATATGCAAAAAGTATTATTTAGTTGGGATTGTTCTGTTTTTCTTTGCTCCAATGTACACAATTGATGACCGCGTGTAGTTAATTTATTCCACTGACCATCATTGGCGGTATGTCTCATGTTTACTGACGATCAGTCTCAGTTGGCTCTTCAAAGCAGGTGTTCAAGCTGCAGTGGATCGAGGTCAGCTTGGGCGGCACGCCTTTGCGGCTTTTGTTGGTCAGCTTAATTGCTTTTTGTACGACATTTGTCACTACTGTTGTTCATTGAAGCTCTCTGGAGATCTTTTATTTCCCCCATTGCTTACCTGATTATCCACCACAATGTTCAAACGATGCCGCCTGACGCCAGACAACGCCGCTGCTGATTGAGCATATTTTTGTTTTTGTATGCTTTTGTGCTTTTTCTCTTTTATATCATTTGTAGATTGAAAGAGAAAATGCGTCATCGTGTCATATTCAATTTTTTCCAATTTGTACTGACAATTTTCCATTTGGGATTAATATGTATAATAATTTTATGCGTGCATTTTTGTTCAATGCAAGCAATTATTACAACAAATAATAATAATAATAGTAGAAATCCGATTTTGTATTTTAATCAACGTTTTGTAATGGTATATAAATTTATTATTTTCAATTTTCAGTTGAGTTTTCTTTCTTGAATAAACATGATGCTTTTCTTTCTTTTTTTTTTCTGGTCAATTGGGTTTCATTATTATTTGTTCAACGGAAGGCGACACACCAACAAAGTAGTATTATTTGCTGTGATTTATTTATTCCTTTATTATTCTACATTCTGTTGTATGCTTTGGTTCACTTTTTCCGGTTGAATGGAAAATGGCTTTTTTTCTTTTGCTTCTGCTGCTAGCAGAGAACATTTTTACACTGTTCAATATGCTTAACAACAATACAGTGAAAGCTTAGTTTGTTCAAAATTTGAGGTCAGGTCAAATTTCATTTTTTGGTACATCTAGAAAAAACAAAATTTTTCCTTTTTTTTCATATTTAATAATTTTTACAATAAGAAAACAATCCGTTTATCTAATTTGTTTTCATTACTATACAATACAAAAAATACAGTGATAATGATTCACAGGTCAGTCAGTGTTTTGAAAATGAAAAAAAGAAAATTCACTTATTTTTTCTGGACAATTTTAATTTTATTATTATTGTTATTATTATTATTAATCATTCACTGTCACTGACTATCAGTGATGATTGTATCTTGTCTTCCGTGACCGAGACAGCCGACCAATCTGAGAGGCATCGACGACGATATTATCTGTTGAATTGATTGATTGACTAACTTGTGGATAGAAAAAAAACAATACATATACAAAAATGGCATGCAACATTTCTCCTCTTTATACATAAAGTGCAATTTGTTCGCCTGCTAAAATAAATTTTCCTTTTCATTAATGAAAATGATTGAAATTGATGGATAAAAGCTCAACTAGATTATGCTCAATTTTATCAAATGATACAAATTGACAACATGCGCACATTGTCAATTGACCTTGGAAATTTCTTGATGCTGTCATCTTAATTTAGTGCGTTTTATAATGATAATTTTCATATGATTTGATTTATTTTGATTTTTTTTTTGGTTTTTCTTTTTTTACAATCAATAATATATTAAAAAGAATCCCTGATTATTGAAGATTATTGAAATGTTATCTTTTTAAAAATTTTAAATATCAAAATTGTACAGTGAAAATGAAGCATTATATTGCAACAATTGATAATTATTTATCAAATATTGCCTTTAGAGATTTATTGAACATGCTTCTGACGTGAAAATTCTTTGCTGTATTGTATGTTGGGTGGAAAATTTTTCTCACGGATTCTGGCCGCAAGGTCGAGCAGATGTTCCATGCAATTGTCCCATGCCTGGCCGCTTTCCATGTCACAAACTAATCACTGTCGCTGTAATTCATATTCGATGATCTAAAAACAAAAAAAAAACTTTTCATTTCAACATTTAAAGCCGATGCTTTTAAAAATTGAAACTTTAAAAAACAATCAAGCGGTATTGTTTGTTCTTTTTCAAATTCATCTTATTCATTAGTGATTTATTGCTGAACTTTGTTGAAAGAAAATTTTCCCTAATCCTAATCATAAGCATCAATTGATTAGCATTTTAACCTGTTTTTTTCTTGTGCAGGGATGTATATTTTTGCGCACATATAAATATGAATAAATAAATATATATATATATGTGTGTATTATGTGGAACAAAAGGCCAAAGTGATAAAACTATCACTCACTCGTGCATGCAATATATATATAGGGTGTGTGTGTGCACGCATTTATCATTATTATTTCATCTGCTTCTATCTTTTATCTGTACTTTTTATAAGCGGTTTTTAGTTTCGTCAATTATGCAAGGCACTGCATGATAGAGAAGGAAATGAAAGTATTTTTCGTATTAATACTACAATAACAATGAATAATATTTTTATTTTATTCATCTCGGCCCAATTCCAAGCCAGTAAAAATTGACTGCTAACTTTTAGAGGTTGGATGATCTTTTCTAGTATTATTGGTGATGGTATCATTTTATCAAGGTTGCATGCGATCCAAATGAGTGAGCAGTATCAATTTACAATAACTGAACGATACTGATGCTATTCACATTTTTCTTTCATGTTGACCATGACTTTACAATATTCAGGAAATTGTGATTGAGGGATGTTTTTTCTTTGCAAACAACAACACTCTAAGCTTTGTTTAGCAAATATCCCATTCTATTGAACTTCTAAATAACAGCAACAATCACTGATAACTGATCATCGGACATTGTAATGATAAATGGCCGACTGGAAATTTTAGATAAAAGGTCACACTTTATGAATTGTTATAGAAAATAATTTATTATTACTATTTAGTATTTTATTTATTTATAAATTTTTCTTTTCACTTACCTTTCTTTTTATATAAATGTCAAAATGTGTTTTTTTTAGTAATCAGATTCAATTATTTATACAATTAAAACGTATTTCTGCAGATGGCAAAAATATTCAGACATTTACATCTTTCTTCTCTGTCAGTTTTTTACTATTATTAATTTTTAAGAAACAATATATTTTAATCTTGTCTTCACCTTTTTGAACGTTCAATCTGTATTATTTGAATAAAATAATCATGGCTGTGTTGTGAATTGTAGCTTTTTTGGTAAAATAAATTTTAGTTTTTTTTTTATTGATGAAGTTCGGTTTCTCATAAACACTCGTGAATTTGAAAAAAAGCTGTTTTAACAGCAATTTATTGAGTTCATATTTTCGGTTATCGATTATATATATATGCAGTTTAGCAGAATTAAATTTTAAAATTTTATTCTGCTAAACACCGGTTCAACTATCAGTACCTTAAAAAATACAGTAACTTGCTTTTCATTATATACTGTAAAATTGCATTTTGAAGAATTAAACATTTCGTTCAGTGCAGGTAATATTTGTTTGTTTTTTACAGTTTTCGTTTATAATTTATAATCAGTTTTGTCAAATCGAAGTTATGTGAATTGTTTTTAAGTAGACGTGTTTTCAGTATTTTCTGTATAATTTTTTGTGCAAAAAATATAATTCAGTATTCATCACTGCATAAGTATCTAGTTTTAATTACTAGTTTCAGTTTTACGACACTGATAACATTTTGGCACAGAAATATTGGCTTGAACAAATTTTTAGCACATTTGATCAAATGTTGCGCTTATTGCTTCCGAATTGCCATGCGTGAAGTAATTTCTGCAGTGGTGACAAGCACATTTCACAGCGAGAATGAACAATAAATCTTGCCTGCTCACTTGTATAAATTTTGTTGAGAAAATTTGCATTGATAGCACAACTGCAAATGATCGGTTATGTTTGTCAAGCAATGTTGAATGAATAAGAAAGAAAACTTTATCCGAAGGATTGTATATTATAATGTAAATTCAGGTAACCTGTTTGTCATCAGTAAATCTTTGCATTTTACGTTTATGCGGATGACGTGAGTTTTGTTTTTCATCTGAAGGAAAGTGCAAAATGTAGTCGGTTTTATTCGTATCACTTTCCCAATTTAAGTTTACGTATTTTGCTTTTTTTTTCTCAAATTCTTTACAAAATAATTCTCATTTTTGATATTGTTTTTTGTCAATAATTACGTTCTTCGAATTAAAATTAAATTACAAAAACGGTATACGGTATGTCAATTTTTCCTTAGATTTTCAAGTAGTGATAATACTGTAAATTTATCATTTTGACAATGCTGTAAGTAGCATTGGTCGGGTTATTAAAACTACTCTGTTGCTCTATAAATAGTGACAATAATTGTTTTGTGATTGTGTTTTTTTTCACTGTATGTACAGTCTGAAAAAAGCAAGTTTTTAGTTTGTTGTTTTGGAAGTTCATTTTTCACGCATCATCAGCGTCTGATGTTATGGTTGATCTGGCCGATGCACATTCAAACAGAGATGAAGAAGCAGAATCGTCGAAGCGACGAGCAAATGCTTCAACAACAAGCAGCAGCAGTGTTAGTTTTTCCAATGGGCGGACGTTGAGGGCCAGCACAAGCAACGAAGAAGAAGAATGTGATTCTGGCACTCTGAAATCCAGGCGTAGAACTCATTCCGGCTCCAAAGTTGAAGATCACATTTTACGATGGAATGGAAAAGTGAGCAACAACACAGTGTTTGCAATTTTTTTAATTATTATAATATCAGATTTACACTAGTGTAAAAAAACTTTTTTATAGAAAAATTTAATTCTATTTTCAACATGTATTGGTGTATTTATAAAATATTTTTTTGTTAATTATAGATGACATTTTTTAAAAATTAATTATGTTGATTTTTCAGTGAAATGAATAGATTGATCTTTGTCTGAACTAAATGAGTTTTGACATTTCTTTCATTTGTAGAACGTGTCAAATTTAGCGTGCTTACTATGTTGTTATTATATAAGTTTTTTTTTGTTTTTATCTTATTTAATACATGAAATTTAATTAATTTCACTGATCAGAAAAAAATTTTGATGACTCACAATTGTATACTAATAATATGTATATTTTTCAAAGTGATAAGCAACAATATTGATTGTTTGCAATTAGGTGTTTTACACTGCTGGTCGTCCTCCGTGGTATGATAATTCAGGCTATCAACTACGTGAACCGTTCATAATTGGAATTTGTGGTGGCAGCGCCAGTGGCAAAACAACTGTAGCGAATAGAATAATCGAAGCACTGGATATTCAATGGGTTACTTTGCTCAGCATGGACAGCTTTTACAAAGTGCTAACGCCGGAACAGCATCAAGCTGCGTTGAACAATAAACATAATTTTGACCATCCTGACGCATTTGATTTTGATCTGCTGTATCAAACATTGATCCGCTTGAAAGAAGGTAAACGAGTTGAGGTTAGTTGCTATTTTCTTTTTTTTTTAAATAATACTTATTTATATTTCTTTATTCAACTATTTCCACTTTCATTTCAGGTACCAGTATATAATTTTTCTACCCATAGCCGGGAAAAGATGAACAAAACAATGTACGGGGCTTCGGTGTTGATTTTTGAAGGTATATTAGCTTTTCATCGTAAAGACATTCTCGACATGATGAATTTGAAAGTGTTTGTGGACACGGATGCCGATATACGTTTGGCTCGCCGTCTTAGTCGAGATATTTTAGAAAGGGCCCGGGATGCTGAGGGTGTTCTAGAGCAGTACAACAATTTTGTCAAGGTAATTCACAATGTTGTATTAGTAAGCATACATGCAACGATTAAGCTCTTAGTAATTGTCATGGGTGTTGCATTTTTTTGAATTTGATTTCATTTTATTTTCATTTATGGTTTAGCTCAGCTAACACGGCATGGCAGTGCAATAATGCATTGATATAAAAGAATATACATAGATAGATAGATAATGAATTATTGTTAACAATTGAAATTGAAACATCTTTGCACGATGCAACGATTTGATTTGTAAATAAATAATTAAGATGTTCTCTTTTCATTATTAAGCCTGCTTTCGACAGCTTCATCGCCCCGTGTATGCGTTATGCCGATGTGATCATTCCTCGTGGTGGTGAGAATCATGTTGGTATTGATTTGATTGTTTTTCACGTCAAAACTTGTCTTCACGATTTGACGGTGAAAAATCGAGCACAGCTGGCAATGGGTGCTTTGAACGGTCGCAATGGCAACGGCTTGCAAGCTAAACCTCCGCCTAGTTTGCACGTTTTGAAACAGACACCTCAAATTCGAGTAAGTTATTTTTTTTTTATTTAATTTAAAGAAAATAATTAAATGTATGTGAAATTATTAATTTTTAAGATTGTTCAGTTTTTATAAACGTGTTTAATTAACAACTGAGAGAGAGAAGTGTTGGAAAGAGAATGTGATTATGTCAGTGAATGCACCAGTTTGAAAATATTCATTTAGTTTATAAATTTAGTTTTAATTTCGTACTTTGATTTTAATTGATGATTAGCATTCTATTTTAATTATCTTTTCAATTGCATTCTATTGTACAATTTCACATGCTTGTGATTGTATAGATACTTTAATTGGTAATGATAATTTTATGTCGACATGACTAAAGTTTATCTGTTCACAAGTGTATTTAGTCTATTTATGAATGTTTAAAAATAGCTCAATGCGAGATTAGAAATTGAATAATAATAATGCAAATATTGTTGTGTTGTTTGCACAAGTGGCGTTATCAGTAGAAGCTTTGATTATTGAAATGATGGTCATTTCAAATGATTATTGTTATTATTATTATTATTTTCATAGGGCTTGCATTCGTTGATTCGAAATAAGAATGCTCCTAGATCAGAATTTATCTTCTATTCCAACAGACTGATGCGCTTGCTTATTGAACACGCGTTATCGTTGCTGCCGTTCAGCGATTGCAATGTGGAATGTCCTTCGGGTTTGATATACGCCGGCAAGCGGCGCAAAGCTCGACTAATTTGTGGCGTCAGCATTCTCAGAGCTGGTGAGACGATGGAAACGGCATTGCGTGAGGTGCTCAAAGACTGTATCATTAGTAAAATTCTTATTCAAACAAATCCAGAATCCATGGAGCCAGAATTGTATTATTTAACATTGCCCAAAGAAATTAGTTCTTATAATATTTTGTTGATGGACGCCACAGTGGCAACCGGTGCTGCTGCAATGATGGCTATAAGAATACTTTTGGATCACGACGTTCCAGAGGAGAATATCACTTTGTTGGCATTGTTGATGGCTGAAACTGGAGTGCAAAGTGTCGCGTATGCGTTTCCAAAAGTTCGACTGGTCACTACTGCTGTTGACAAGCAACTCTCGCCAAATTATCACATCATTCCAGGAATAGGCAATTTTGGTGATCGCTATTTTGGCACTGAATTGCAGCCTTGCAGTGACAAGCTTGAATACGACTGCGCAAGCGATGGCTAACTTGTCAACTGTTGTTGGCCAGTTGGTCACTTTTTCGTGTTTATTCATGGCAAAAGTGAATCATCTTGTCAAGGTAATGATTATATTTTATTGAGTGTTATTTTCATTCAAGTCTATTATGGCTTTTATATATATATTTGTGTGTGTGTGTGTATGTGTGCTCAAGAGAAAGAAAAAAGGTGGGGTATTGTTTTCGAACTCATTTTTCTCACTTTTATTGCTGCTGTTTTTGTTGTTTGAATATTATTTATGTATTTCTTATGGATAGTTTAAAACAAAGAAAAAATATGATTGGTATTTTTTTTCATCTACTGGTGGTATATTGTGAAGAATATACCAAATGATACATGTATGATTTGAAGTTCTCTTGTTCTCAGTTCAGTCGAACAGTTCACATCACATCACGTTGTTGTTGCCAGTGAGACAGGTATGTGTATATGCCTGCGGATTCTTTGCAGCTGTAATTTCTTTCGAAATAATTTCAACACTACTGCACTCATCATATGTAACTATTTATTTAACAAAATTAGGTAAAAATACAGTTCACATTTTCATCTCTTCTTTCTCTATTTGCAAAAGCTTCTTCAAATAATCAATTACATCAGACGAGTATTTCTTATCACTAAGACCGGTAGTACTAAGCTGTTCAGCTGGTGTTGTTACAAGCAGCAATTCACATTTGATAAAACAAACAATATAATAAAACCAATAAAAAAACGAAGAAGAAAAAAAAAGAAGAAGAAGAAGAAGGTGAGATTCACCGAGTCGTTTTAAGACTGAGGTTCAAAGGTTCCACCGTTGCAATTTCGGTCGGTTGCATTCTGGCCATTCGACTAGCACGTTGAGTCCAATCAATCCAAGCAGGCGATGAGCCCGCAGAGGATGACGTGAGCGTACCGTAATCTGTTGTATTTGTCGGATCTGGAATGTAATTAGCAACACGGGGCCGTAGTAATATCTCGCTTGCTTTGTTGTTTGCGTTGACTGATGTGGTCGATTGGCAGTGTGCAAGTGGCCCTGGTGCGTACAAGTTCGGCACTTTCCAGTTGATGGCATACTGATGATGAATGGACTCGTATTCGTGCTCTGCACGCAGTTGCATGCTTGCCGGTTGTTGTAGATGATGCAGCGGTGTTGTCTTTTGCCGATGCTTGGCCAGTGATTGGCGATGGTGTTGTTTCATTGTTGAATGTTGCTGAAGCGGCTGCACGTTCAAAGTGACCGACTGTGGTGGAATGTGACTTAGTTTGGAAGCTGAATTGTTGTGGCTGTTGTTGTTGTTGGCATTTGTTTTACGAGCACAGCATATTGATGATCCGTTGTGTACGAACAAGCTGAGCAATACGGGCAGAAAAACGATCGCGTGCAACATGCCCAACATGATGACTAACAGGACTGTTTTGAAAAATGCCAACACCATGTAAGAGTCCAGATTGGAAAGCACCACCACTCCTAATATTGTGGAGACACCGCCCTGAAAGAAAAAGCGATTGTATTTTGAGGTTTTTTTTTGTTATCTAAAGATAACTATGTTGAACAATAAAAATGCGAAAAAGATGTTTTTTGCATATGGGAACTTCTTTTTTTGGTTAAACAGATTTTTGAAAAATATTTTTTTTTGAAGAAGAGAAAAAAGAAACGCTTATTACTTGAATAACTGGCCAAGCCATGCGTGATACGGCTCTTTTGGCACGTTGTGTTGATGATTTGCAGTCGCTGACGACAAATGCATGAGCGATGTGCGCAGAAAAGTCAACTGAGAAGCCAATGCTCATGATGATTGTGATCATCGACACCGTATCCAAATTTATACCCCATATAGTCATCAGACCAACTACACCAATATCAATCGAAGCAATAGTGATCGCTACCCAGAAACTGCAACATGGATGTGGAATCATTAACAATGCGATCAGTACCATCACTGAGATTCCAGCGATCACTTCTTGTAAAACATTCGGAAGTATTTCCTGATACTGATCGACAAAGAGCCAAATTGGATTGAATGTCGTGATGTTGTAGTCTGGAAAATGATCCGCCACGGCGCGTAATTTTTGCACTGCTTGGGTTTGTTTCACAGAATTGGTGAAATCTTTCACGCCGATATAGAAACGATACGATTTGATTCGATTGATACCTTGATTTGTGGTTGCATCTTCATCCCACAGTATATCCAGTCTGAAAAATAACAGAAAAAAAACTGTTTCTATTCGTTGCAGTTCTTTTTTATGCATAATTACCTGAAGCGATCGTATGTGCTGCGCATGAGAAAATCATGCAACGACTCGTAGAATTCGTTTGGCAAGAGGAAGTCGATGTTGCGCCTGTTGACATCATTGAGGAGGAAACGTTCGAATTCGAACAACCAGAATTGCACACTTTCCAAGCCCATACCATGCGGTGATTCGGAAAATGCTCGCACCACATCTGCTATTCTTCGCCTCTCTGCAGCATTTGATAAATCGGATGGATTGTTCACCACAACCTGCACTTCAGTACCATATTTCCAGAAATACCTCAAATTAAATTATTTATTTTATTTCACTTTATTTATTTATTTATTTATTTATTTATTATAAACAGAAAGGAAAAGAAATACTTTTCTAGAGCACGGTAGTGTGGAATGGCATAAGAGTCAGATACAAGCAAATTGACCGGCTCGAGTCCTTCTCGTACATTGGAACAAAACCAAACGCTGAGTCCAAGATAAAGAACAAACCAGACAAGAACAACTGTTCGCATTACCGGATGCATCAATATAGGTGCGTACCAGTCTTCAAAAATCACCTGTATCAAACCTCGCTCTGGTTCAGTAGTTCTTGCGGCACTCGCATTTCCTTCCACTTTTGAACCAAGCATGAACATACGGGTAAAAAAATTTTGTGACTCTGAAATATGAACAATTTATTTTTTTCTATCTTTGCTTTTTGCTTAAAAATGAAATAACAATTCAAATTTGTGCATGAATAAAATACTACAGTAACAATTGATAATCATGTTCAAATTAACATTTCTATTCTTAATGTATTCCTTTTTTTTCTTTCAACAGAGCTATTATAGTATATATGTGATTTAAATAATGTAGCAATAATTTTGCTATAGCATAGGTGAAGCTGAAATGTGGCACAACTTAAAGATGAAATTTGTGAAATAATGCATCGTGCACTTACTGGGATTATCTTTTTTGTAAGTTTTTGTTTCTAGACATACAAAAAGGCAGTTTAAATTATTTTTTTCCATCCTTAGGGTAAGCACAAGTACAGCCATCATGATTGTTAGCTGATTGAAGAATGTTGTCATTATGGCGGCAGTGGTGTAGGCGCAGAAAATTTGCACTGCTGGGATGTTGGTCAAAATTCCCAGTGCAAAGCTGAACACATCCGTCAGTACGGTGATCGTGATCGACACGGCTGCTTCAGACATTGCTTGGCCCATACGTTCTTCTACAGGTAAGTTGCGCGATGTGAGACGTATCGCGGAGATCATCAGGAAAGTGTTATCCAAACGTACAGCTTAAATACAAAAAACAGTTGTTGAAGTTATTTATCAAGATAAAATTATTTTAAATTAAGTGAACAATAGAACATACACACAATTAGGAAGGGCATGACGGCAACAATTTGCGTATAAATCATACCGCACAGATTCATCATGCCGACAGCCGATGAAACTCCAATACCGGCACTGATTACTCCAACTAAAGCTAGTATAGGTTTACTTTGTCCCCAGTCGATGTAGGCGGTCCCGTCGATGAAGCAAAGCGTACAAAAAATGGCAAAAATTAATAATATAAGAAAGCAGAGGGCAAATCGCGGGGTCAGATGGTCCGCGTTGCGTTCTAGTTCATCGTCCAAAGTTTGTGAATGAAATGCTGTGATGTGAATTAGCGGATCGTTGTAAGTGAGCAAAGCGCGTTGGAACTCCTTTTCCCAAAGTCCACTGACATAGCTAGTGTTGTCCGGATAGAATTGAAGCTGATAAATCAGCATCCACGCTTTGGCAGTTTCAATATGACCAAATTCGTTGGTTAACACGCCGCCCAAACTGCTTCCCAAGTAGATTGGCTGTGAGCCGAGTCTGGTGATTGGATAGGTAAGATTGGTGGATAGGCCTCGATTTTGATATACAGTACTGATTAGTCCGAGTTGGGGATTTGTGAAACAAGAATCTTCCCAGTGCAGGCACAAATCCATGTAATTCCATGTGCGATTTCGATAGCGGACGTGAACATGACTTATGATGTACAAGTTCAACCGGTTAACTGCTTCTGCGTATTCAGCCCTATAATAAACATATTCTACTGTTTAGCATAATTTTTTCTCATATTGTCTATTGAGAATGAGTTTATTTCTGGAAGATTGATTTATAAAAGCTGATAACAGTATACAACTGGAGAAATGGAAAAAAAGGAAATGGATTAGATGTTCCATGTACGAATGCCAAAATGGTAGTGCAAATTCATAATTGTCTAATTATGAACACACGTATGCATGCATATCAACAAACCGGAATGTAGTAGAAAGAATCGGTGAATTCGTGAAAGCAGACTCAACGCATTTTTAACCTACATCGATGCTTGAATTGGATCGGAAAATTAATCTCTGGAGATCTATCGCATACAGGGGCAGAAACTATTGTTCCAGTGAAAATTTTCTATTGTTCCACGTTAGCATCCGGTTTTCTTTTTTCGAGTGAAAATAATCCAAGTTGAGTCTCTCAGTAGAAATAATTTGAAAAGATTTAAATTTAAAAGCTTTTGATGAAAAAGAAAAACTACCATATATTTAACCAGTTCAAACTGTTTGTTTAGCTTATTTTATTAGATCAGTTCAGCATTTTAATGCAGCAAATTGTAAATAGACTGAAAGTTTGGTAAATTGTAAAAGCGAGGCTGGGCCTTAAAATGAATCGGGTATTAGTCGTCAAACGGTATTTTACAACAATCGTCAACGATGACCCATTTCAATTATGTAGCCACTGTGCTTGAAAGCATTCTGTTGTGGTGCATATGTTTTTCTTTCCTTTTTCACTTGTGTCACTTTTACAACAAACATATCAACTGATATTTTCTGCGTATATTTCTTCTATTCAATATGAGCAATATTATATCTTTGTATAATTTATTGAAACAAAATTAATTTGTTCGACGGAAATTTTTCTACAAACTACTTAATGAGATGAACTGATTTTTCATCTTTCTTCTTTTTCATCAGTACTGTGAATGAAACTGTAAAATCAAGTTGTTCATTGTGAGCATAAAATTTTAAAGTGAAACCCTTATCAAGGTTTTTAAACCAGGAAATGTAGATGATGTTGAAGAATGCAGCAACTATTCTGAATTCCACACCTACTCACTGCGTTTCACTAAATGTGAACAGTTGTCCATTCACGATTTTATTAAATATGAAAAATAAGGAAAAAAAAATTATGATTCATCTAAAATTGAAATCATCAATGATTCTTTTTCAAAATAAATAATTAATACCCTTATTTATTTAAAAAGAAATGTCAGTATTGTTATTTCTTTTTTATTATTTGCTATCAAAGATGGATGGATGATATTGATCTGTTGACTTGTTGTTAGTAATGCTAGAGACAAGTTTTAATGTTTTTTTATTCTCTTATTGAAAAGCAGCGTACGGTGTTCTTTTTTTATTATTATTATTATTTCTTCATCATTGTAATATTGTGAATGTCATTGACTGTTAAGTGATATTTCAAATTCCCCTGATGAAGAAAACATGCCTATTGTATGCGAGGTCGATTCAGACTTGCCTGAGGCGTGAAATAGAAAAAAAAAGCAAATTTTCATGAAATTTCTGCTCATGCGTGTGTGTTAGCTTCAGTATATCATGCATTTCAAGTTTTGCACACATGCGCGTACTACATGCATTCACACTAGTTAAATCAAGAAAGCATATATTGAAAATTATTGCATTCATCTGTGTATTTTCACTGTGCTCAGTTTAACTTTTGGTATGTCTCAGTTTTGATGACATTTTCTCAAGAAAGTTCAATAACACTGATGGAATATGCATTCCAAACTGACTACCGGTGAATAGGGTGCTCATTTAGAAAAAAAGAATATTCCGAGTATATTCATTGAATTGAATTCAATTGAAAAGTTGTTGTTGTTTTTTTAATTTGTTTGATAAAAATTGAGAATAAGAAAATTTTACCGTAATATATTGCCACCATCTCTGGCACTGACGATGGACTGACATTCTCTTAATGAGGTAATTGCATGTCCTGCGACATAGTTGCCGTCAAGTAGTGGCCATTTTTGGTGTATCACCTCGCGTTCATATTTTGACCGGGCGTTGGTTGGTGTGTATAAATATGTGGCGTCGGTAATTTCATTCATGTAAAGCAGACCAATGGAAAGGGCGACGTTGAGCAATAATGGAAAGACGATGAATGGCCACGGATGTCGACTGACAAAACGGGCATAGACGGAAAAAAATAAACTCAGCCGACGTTCCAAGCAGTCCAGCTTACAGCACTTTCCCATGACAAACTTGAAAAAAAAAGTGAAATTTGTTCAGCCTGAGAAAATGATGAATAAACTTGTGTATATGAAGTTCGTTAGCTTACCAACAATTCTGACGTTGAGATGAGCTGAATCGCAATTTCAGGCGAATTGGGCAATTTTTCACTTGGCCGCAAGATAGGACCGCCAAATTAATCAGTTCAGCTAATCGGTCGAGGCGGCCTTTCACATGCAAATTGTCTAACTCCATCAGCATGCATTACAACAGCCCAATGCTATGATCAATGGGCACAATAGTTCAGTTATTAATATATTGGTGTTGGATTTATTTATTTTCATTTATGCAATTGTTTATGTGTACGTGTGCATGAATTACATGCTGACTGGTGATGATGATGGCAAGCAAGCAGACAAGCACACACACACATATATATATATATATTATAAAAAAAACAAAACTTTTGTATTTTAATGGGCGGCTACTGAGGCAGCTCAGTCAGAGACTGACGTTTGAAAGTTGAAAAGTGATGCAAAATGCAAGTGGCTGGATGTGTCACTGACCTTGGCAACCCAGTTTACAGGAAATGGGTCGTTTCGCTCTCGCAGCTTGCAAGCCAGCTCGCAGCGTGTCTGGCTTGGCTGAAATTTCGGTGACGGTCCCCCCATTCAGCTGCTGGAAAACAAGTGCCCCATAATAGCAACGATTTACCGGACAGCATTGTTGTTGTTGTTGTTGTAGTTTCTATTTTTTTTTATTATAATCATTATTATTTTCACTCACTCTGTAAAATAGGGAAAATTTTTAAGAAATTGAATAATAATAATTATTGGAAGTTCATTTTTATTCTTCTTCTTCTTCTTCTTTTTTTTTCCCCAATACCTAGGTGACACGTTTCAGATTTTTTCAAATTATTGTTGGTTTTTCTTTTTTGAACTTTGAACTCACGTTACAGAAATATTTCATCAATAAATTAACTGATACCTCCTTCAATTGCATCATTGGTCAAGTGGAAAAAGTTGGAAAAATACTTTTGAGCAAGTGATCACAGGTTATAAGCAGACAACAACAAATATATATTTAAATAACTATCACATTAATTTGAATTTCAGATGAAGTCTCATCACCGATGAGGGTTTTTATTGAAATTAAATAGAATACTTGACGTATCAACTTTTAAACTTGCAACTTGAAATTACTTAACCATACTGTAGCTACATTTTGAAGTTCAGGTATGTTGCATTTTTTGCATTTTAGAAACAGCAATCTAGTGAGTCAACAACATTGAAGTGTTAAGTGGTTGATCTTGTTCTTCTATACACTGAAATTGAAATTACTTTTCTTCATTTCGATGCTCGCTAATGCATGGCTTGCGAACACATTTCAACGCTAACCCTCACAAGATGAGGTAAGAAATGTTGTACTTTTTGTTTGATCATTATTTAACAAGCAGCTTTATATTCTGTACTGAAGGTAAACGAAAATTTGCATGAATATTTGATCTCTATTTTAATCAAATCATCACTGTTTAACTATAACAACAATCGGTCACGATTCTCATCGTCTAAGTATGCATATCGATGAATGCAGCAAGTAGTTGAATGCTCTTTTTGAGGAAGATGTCAATTTCTGATGAGCTAGGTTCAGAATAATAATAAAATTAGTTATTTCTTTTTCTTAATTTTATAGTATATATTTTCTTTGGATAAATATTACAAAATGTGCAGTGTTAAAAAGTTAATTTCAATGAATTGAATAATGTTTTTTATATGTGAGAAAAATCTTGAAAAATAACAAGCTATAGACAAACAAAACTGCATAGGCGTACCATAGTGACCTTCTGTGGTAAAGCACGAAATATCACACGAAACTGCTGGTTACTGGGTTGCGTTGGAAAGTGGAAGCTTAAAAAAGTAAACAAAACGTTGAGGCTTTTTTCTCACCACTAATTGCCATTCTTTATTATAAGTTTTTGCGCTGAAGTAAGCATTGAATTATTATTGCACGCGTTCTGATTGAACTTTTCTGTCACATCTAATAGGCTAAATATTCAATTCAAGTGTAGCACATTGGGCATTTTTCAAAAAGTGCTTGAAATGAAATTTTCACCTCAAATGATTGTACAATGTCTGCTTGCGTAATATTTACTTAGCCTGATTAAAATTAGTGCAGATGAAGAGGGAGCATTGAGATTATGATTTAAAAAAAAACATGAGTTAATTGTAATTGTAACATGCGCAGTTGTTTACATTTCAGATTCACTGGTGCTCTTCTAAGCTGCTTGTTTTTACAATTAATAGAAGATAAATTTGCATAGATTATGAACATGTTGAAAGTTCTGTTACAATCGCGCATAGAAATAGAAACGTTATCGTTATTTGAATTGAAAACATGTTATTGTTGAGAATTTACTATTATCATTTTGTCAATAACGTTGAAGCATCACTTTGCTGAGATATGTTGAAGAATATTAATGAATAAGATTTCAAAGAATTTATAATTTGTTAATCGCCATGAAACCAAATCACATGCGGATGACATTCAACAAGTATTTGTGTGGTATATGTAGCAGTGTAATGTGTAAGTAGATTCCATTTTCAACGTGTTCAAAGATTCCAGTGTTATTAATCTTATCACGCATCCATTTTGATTTCATTTCATCAACAAAATAATAATTTCTTTTGCTTTAACTTTTTTCCGCTTTCAATAGCTAATAGGGACGGTTGAGGTTTTTCTTCTTTTTTTTGTAATGCTTTTATTAAATTCTGACGCAGAGTTTTCTTTTGGCAATTTTGCAACACTTCAGGGAAAGCGGACATTGAGAATCATTGTCACAAAACAGAAGTGTGCGTAGACGAACTGGTATAAACTTTGGACAGTAACCATCTAGAAATAGGCTTTTTTTTATTATTAAAAATAATGACACGGAAA
This sequence comes from Trichinella papuae, assembly GCA_001447755.1. Lineage (NCBI taxonomy): Eukaryota > Metazoa > Nematoda > Enoplea > Trichinellida > Trichinellidae > Trichinella > Trichinella papuae. The sequence goes on from JYDO01000009.1 coordinate 72,041, forward strand.
AGTTTTTGAAATATTCAGTTTCTACAAAATGCATTATTAAGTTCAAGGTTAGAAGTTGAGGAGGAAGTTTATAGTTTTACTTTTTTTACGTTGGTTGAGAAAGGTTTCAATTAGTAATTTTAATATAATTTGTAATTTTTTCTTCTTCACTACTACTGTAAAAGTTGCTTGCTCAGATTGCATTATTGCATGTAAATTGGTACATAAACTGTAAGCTTGGATGTTTCAGAATGATGTTGAATGCAACATTATTTATAATTATTAATTATAGCAGAGAAATTATTTACTATGATTGTAAACATTTTAATTTAAATTTGCGTGATCTTAAATTCATGTTTCATGTTTCCTTATTTAAATTTAAATCATTTACATCTGAAACAAGGCGCAAGCATTATACACTATGTTTTATTGTTGAAAATTAACTAGTGTAGAACTGTGCATGATATTACTGTACAGTGGAGATCATTTTTCTCGAAGTGTTCGCTTACTTGCATGCTTCTTTGTAGCACGAACGCATTTTCCTTGGCAACAGTATTCATTGTCATGACAGTCGCTGCTGATTAAGCAACTCTGCAAAATTTTTAAACGATCTTCATCTTGCACTGTTGGACAACTGTCACTTTTATGATATTGTGAAACCAATCTGCGACAACATCCTCCATTTTCACAAAAATAACCTCTAGGGCAGCCAGTGGCTGGACATTTGTAGAGCGGTTGCAAGCCATCTGAACACGCAGTAAGCCTTTTTGTCATGCCTATGAATTGCAATGCTATATTAGCTTTTATTTGTAAATATAAACATTGAATCAAGCATTCTTCTCGGTAATGATGTTTTTTTCTCTTTTATAAGTGTGCGTTTGTTTCATAACTATAGCGTAGCCTCTTTTCAATGCTAAATTGTTAAATATTGTTAATATTTCTGTTAGATTGACTTTTTAATTTAGATTGTTTACAAGTTAAATTCGTTCATGTTAAAAAATTTTTTTTTCTTAAATACAACAATTACAGTGGCAAAATTTTCAGCTCTCAGACAGTTTTCGCATTGGATGGTAGTTATGAATTAATTATTGTGTAATATTAGGCATCTTTTTCCGGCTCGTGTTGGGCAGCATTTTTTCCCGTAATCAATGCAATCGAAGTCGTTTTCACATTGATCTCTCGTTGGCTTTTGCCAATCAAATGCTGCGGAACCAATCTCTGGACATGTATCAGTTGAGGTTGTAGTCATTGGACAGCAGATATTCTTAATGCAGACTAAATTTTCCGGACACGATCCCTTGTAACACGTATATGTCGATTCAGATCCGTCTGGACATTTTTGTATATTCCCTAAGTGTACAGGTTGATAACATTGGTGAAGAAGTCAATTTCACGTAATATCAGAAATGAAGGAAGCATAAAGTAGTGATATTAATCATGATTTGTCGACACCGTAGTTCAGACTCTATAAGTAATTTTTTTTTCTCTGCGTTAAATTTCTAAATATTTTTAAAGGTGTTTCTGAAATGTCAATTTGACGATATTGCTGAATGAGAAGGTTTTGTGGTGTTTAGTTAAAGGTTTGTTGTGTGTTAACGCAATTAAGCAAGATGCTGTATATGTCAGTGGATTTGTGGTTAGCATGAATGGCAAAGGAGTTATTTTCATGTGCTGAGTAAAGCTTACTTGTTGTGTGATCACCATCTCCAAGACTGAGGCATTGTCTTCCGGTGACAGTCAAGCAACAGTGTTCATTTAGAACGCAATCATCGTCTGAATCACAAAGATGCAAACGTCCTCGAGGTGTACCCGGTGCAAGCGGTGGGCATCGGTTTTTGCTTGTATAGCGATCAACAACAGAGTCACAGCAGAGTCCTTTCCAACATGTATATCCGATCGGGCAAACACCCATACTGCAAGTCGATTCTGCAGGATAACCATTTGGACAAAGTCTTGTTGTTATTGTTGTTGTCGTCGTCGTTGTAGAGTCTAGAAAATTTTTTTTTGAAAGTTCTGTTCTGAAAATTATCAAAGCGGCAAAGTGAGTTAATTATACCTTTGCTAACGCATCGTTTTCCATTTCTGGTTTGACTGCATCGCTCAGATTGAGGACAGTCAAAATCTGTATGACAGGCTTGTAGATCTTCTTTTGTGTTGCTAGGCAATGTCCATTTGCTTGCCAGATCTTCAATTTCGGCTGAATTAATCACACATACGCCATTTGAACAAACATAATCGGATGGGCAGTGGAGATTTGTTTGGCATTTTAATGAAAGTGACGTTGAACTCGGTGAGATATTACTTGGCTTAACTGTATTTGACAGAACAATTTTTAGTGAAAAAGTAATTATTCGTATTATAAGTATTATTAAATAAAAATTAATTTATATGTTGAACTTTTATAAATTAGGTTATTTTGTAAAGTAAGTATTTATCAACGAAACTTACCGTAAGTTTTTCTTTTTTCTGTACAATACGCAACACGTACACATTTTGATCTCCATTCATTGTGATACATTCGTATATATCCGCTTTGACAAATACATCCTGGTCGGCAAAACGTTTCTTCACAATAGTTGTCAAGAACTCTTTGTATGCAGCCAGTTTGACAAGGTGATGCACATTTTACAAACTCTTCATGTTTAGGGCATGCATCTTCATAATCGTTACCTTAAGATTAGCATGTAGTTTGTAATTAACTTTTTTCTTTTAATAAATGAAAGTTTTGATTCAACAAATAACAAAAATATATACGTATGTAACATACGTTCTGCTGAAACACACCTCCTGCCCACACGAGTTGGCCGACAACGGCTTGGGGGGATGCAGTCTTCGTCGATGGAACATGGAACACGTCCAGCAACGGGAAGTTCATCATCTAACGATTTGCTTGTTTGAATTGTTTCACGTTTGTCCACTTCAGATTCATGTACATCAAAACAGAAATTGCCTATTCTTGTCGAACAGCATTTCCACGGCCCTGCGCAATCAAAATCATTTTCACAGACAATCAAACCTGGCAATTGTGGAAATGCGTCAATCTGTGGACACGTTCCTTCTTTGAATGATTCAGGAACTTTTTTTGGTCGACGCTTTGTTTGGCGAGTTATGTTTGACTTTTCAACCAAATTTAATTCTACGGATAAGTTGGCCACCCGTTCTCTGCAGCAGAATCCATCGTCACAGTGGAATCCGCCTGGACACTGGTCTACTACACAGTGCATTATTGGAATTGCTCCATCCCAGCATTGTTTGGCAAATGCTGAAAGTGAAACTGTTGAATTTTAAATTTATTTTCAATTCAACACAATTCTAAATGTGTGATTGAGAAAAGGATGCAGTTTGTTTGATTGAGCTTGAAATAAAATTACAAACAGCTTTGCTTACCGGTGCCAGGTAAGGTGGTGAGAATAAAAGTAGCGAAGATGAAACTATATTTCATAGATGGTGATGAAGCAATTGTTGAGAAAGAATTGTCGACGAATAAAATTGTCAACAACATTGGATGACGAGTTGATGCAGTTGTTGCGCAATTTTAAGTGCATTTTTTCTTGCTTGAAAGACAAACTCTTCACACGAGACTTCCAATATCGAACGTCAGCGTGGAAGTGCCATGCGTTTCATTGATTCTCGGTCAAGCTTTGCAAGCATCAAACAATGACAATCGTCTTCTTCTGAAGTTGTGAATGAACAAATCAGGCCAACGATCAAATATGTCGTCTTGGAATATTGGAAATTGTATCCGCCACGTTGACACGGTTAAAAGCTGCTTTTTGCCCCGCAAACCCTGTGAAGCTGAGTTACCTGGTCCAGTTTGTGTAAAATTTATTAATTTTTAATTATTAATTTAAACATTGTTTATGTGTTATCGATTAATTTTTCCATTATTAATTGAAATGCAAGAAATTGATTGTAGTTTTTGTTGCTTTTCATTTACATTTCAGTGAAAAGTTGAAGACATTGCGTCAAATGTTGTATTTTTTTAAATTTTTGCACACTTTATTTTTACTTCTGTAGCAGTGAAAGGTAGTGGAAAAAGAAAAGTTGGAAAAATCATAATTGACTTTTAAACTGTTTTTCTTATTTCATATTATCAGTCACCATCTGATGCTACTTTATGAGTGATGCATTTATTGCATGTCAATGACTCCTCTGGCACATGATGACCTGGGTAACGAAAGTTTGCATTTTTCTTAGGCAAGAAATGACAAATTTTCGGCGTTTTGCAATGTCACGCAATTTTTTTTTCAAATAATTGCTGAAATGCTTTTAATAAATCATTTCAGTTTTACTAAGCAACATTGGGCTGGCAACAAACAAGCATCAAGATTGTAGTACTTGCTTATTATCAAATTAATTTTGTTGTTCACTTATTTGTTTAACTGCTTTTCAATTAGTCGATAGTTTTTGTTCAATTGTCATTATTAATTAATTAATTAAAATAATTTAAAACTTGTCGTCATTATCAGATCAGAATTTCTTAAATAAAATGTTAAATAAATAAATAAGTCAATCAAGTGTTGACAAAAAATACTTTTTGAACATTTTTTTTTGAAAAAGTTCAACTCTAGGTTGCAAACCATTTTATAACATAATTTTACTTTCTCTAATTTGTACTTGCACATCATAATATACGGTTACAGTAATTCATCCAGCATAGCACGTGGTGTCATTGTGTAAACCTTATTCTGCGTGCGGTTCGTTACAACTTTATCTGACTGAGCAATTTCAAAATGGATCAAGTTGTGGCAGTGGTTGAACCAGGAAGACAATTCATGAAGGACTCTATACGATTGGTTAAACGTTGTACGAAGCCGGATCGAAAAGGTAAAAAAAATCCTCATGTTCTTCTGTTGATTACTCAATAAAATAGCAAAATACTTTGAGTGTGATATTGTATTGACATCTCGATTGTTTTATGTTTTTTATTTGTATGTAATAATAGAAAAACTATTTATTTCAAATGATTAATGTATACTTTTATGTTGTGGGCTGAAGAATAGTTTGGCTTTTACTTCAAATGTTTGCTGCTTCAAATTTGATTTCATTTCTTGTAGAATATCAGAAAATTGCAATGGCGACAGCAATTGGTTTTGCAATTATGGGATTTATCGGCTTTTTTGTCAAACTGATACATATTCCAATAAACAACATTATTGTTGGCGCATAACTGACTGATGATGGTTCAGTCAGCCTAATTTATGCTTTTTTCATAAAGCACTTTTTTTTCAATTTATGATTGATTGTTGCACATTGCTGCAATAAAATTATGGATTGTGCTTGCTTTGCATAGATAACAAACAAGCAGTGAATATTCAAGAAAATGCAGCAGCGCATTGCGCATATATTATGTGAATTCTACTGTTTTTGTTAATGTATATTTTGGCAAATGATCAAATCATAAAATTCGTCATCATAGTGTGATTATAAAAGAAAATGTGTTTCGTAGGGTGAAGTGAATTATATTTCATGTGAGATTTTTTATTAGTCTTATTTAAATACAAATATGAGTGAAACGTATAAAATGATAATACTGAATATTGTTTATTGTGATTTTTTTAAGTGCAGCTTGTAAAAAGCTTTCGCCGTAGCTTGTTAAACTTAATTTACATTTTCAAAGACAAAGGAAAGATTTAGTTGGAATAATTTATCATACCAGGCCAAGTGAGTGTGGGATCTGATTGAAAATGCTCTATAATTTGGTGAATAGCTTTGAGTTTACTGAAAATTAAAATAGGCTCCATGTCTGGCTGTCGTATGAAAATTTTCGTCCAATCATATATTCCCAGTTGATAAAACCGTCCATTGTCCTTGCACAACAATGGGGCACCTTCCAACATGATTTCCGGGTTCTGAAAAAGGAAAATAGTTATCCCAACTGTGTCATAAATATGAAAATTTAACTCTTACACCGGGTTCTAAAGGATCTATATCTTTATCATCATCAGCAATAGCGCAGATGTGTCGATCAGAAAAAATAATTTGTTCACCGACTTCTAGTTTGCACAGAGTTGTATTAAAAAGCGTTAAGCTGATGTATTCAGTAGGTAATGGTGGTTGTGAATTTCTTAGGAACAGTATAAAACACCTTGATTGGTCGTCGAATGTATTTTCATCCGTTGGCAGACATACAGGCATGCTTATTCGACTTACGATTATTGGATGATGAAGTTCAATTAAGCCAAATTTTAATGTTGGATACAAATATCTACCTGTGAAATTACTGTGCGATTCAGGCAAAAGTATTGAATCGATTTCATGTTGCAAATATCCATTTATACGTTGACGATAATGGTGCACCAGTGTAATTCGGGTTTGGTTTATTTCGCTGCAATAAAGCTGAATAGTATTTGTTTTAGATTTTTCATAAAATTGAAAACTTTACGCCGGCCTAATGCAAAATTCAGGTACGAGCACTGTTGTGATATGTTCATCGGTTGGCGGAAGCATGGTGCCAATGCACTCTTTATTGTGACGGTGAGAGAAACTAGTGTAAACAACTGTCATATATCCTTTTGCGTTCCTTATCGGATTTAATAATCCACAGTTTTCATCATCCAGCTGAAATGAAATAAGATTTTGTTTTGTGTTTGATCAATTTCGTATTTTTTTACGTATCAGTTATACCTTTGCACGGTAGAATAGAAGGTGCATGGACATGATCAGGAGGATTGATTTTACTAAAAGTCATAAAATTTGCTGCTTTGAAAATGTACAATTTTATACTTGCCTGCAGATACTGTATTGCCGGCCATTGTAATTTATATTGTGATAAAATTGACACTTCGGTTAAATAAATGTTTCGCCGAAGTGAGTTTGTGTGTGTGTGTGCATGTGCACGCCCGCGAGCGCATACTTATGTATATATATAGATATAGATATGCCGATAAATCAGTTTGTAGTTAATTTCTTCATTAATTGTGTTTTCTCAATTCTGTTTAAAGAATCTTTTGCAATATAATTGGTTTATTCTTTATCACTTGCTTTTGTGCTTATGTGATAATGTAAACAAGATTCCTTGCTCTTTTATTTATAATAAATTATATTTTAAAATTTGCACAAGTTTCGAAACATCTCTTTTAATAAATAAGTAAATAAAAATATTTGTAACAAGTAAACTTGTAACTTGGAATTGAATTGTGAAATTTGAAAAATAGAAGTTTAAATTATTCAATGAAATTAAAATAATTTTTTTCAGTGTTCTTAAAAATATATTACTTTTGTGATCGCTTATATTACTTCACAAGTGAAAAACAAAAGAAGCAACGTTGATTCTTATTTAAAAGTAAGTAAAGGAAAATTGTATTTTTCACTTTCTTATTATTCTAATTGCGAATTACTATTAATTATGAAAATATAATATATTAATTTAATAAGTTGATTTGATTTTGAATTGAAATTTGTAAGCTTTTTTCGTTTTGCTTTAGAAATTTCATTTAGTTTTGAACTGAAACTAAATAAATGTAGTTGACAATAATAATAAATGAAATGTTCGAGTGTTGGATGTGTTTCCAAATGTGAAACAAGCAAATTTTGAAGTTGCATCACTTCTGCTGACAAATCTACTTTGTTCAGTAAGTTTGTTGTTTTTTTTTTTGTATTCTTATTGTATGCTCAATTTGGATGGTTAAATTAAGCTGGCTAGTAAAGTTGATTAATCACAGGTGATCAAGCACGACGTTGTGTAAAATCAGACAATTTAGCGCTAGTTAAAATTCAATTATTCAAATAGCCCCACGTGCCACTTAAATTTCGCCTCCACTTGCAACAGTATCAATAATGAAAACCTTGTCACCAGTAGATAAATTATATTTATTTCTATATTTGTACATTAAATGGAATTTAAGTTTGAAGTTATGCAGTTGAGTGTATTGAAAAATAATTCAATTTAATTAACGTTAATTTTTACACACGAAAGTTATCCAAGAATAGAAAATTCGATAATTTTTACTCTTTATAAGCAAATTGAAGTACGACATTGTTTGCAATTTATGATTGAAATCAATCGAAAATAATTCCCTGGCTGAAACTTTGTATTTATTCTAATTGTGATAAGTGAACATTAAAACTCCACACGCACACAAATAGGATATACACTACACTTGATAAACAGCAATTTATTTGAAGTTGAAAGTTAAATGAAAAAAAAGCTAATTATTCTTATTAATTGTATGAAGAATAACAAATTTTTTGATTATCATTGTCATGTTTGGAATGTTTTCCAAAAGTATGCTAAGATTTTCTATTTCTTCTTCTTATTATTATTATCAGAGGAGTAAATGAAATATATTATAATTTTTATAATGCTGTTAATGTCGTCGCGAGTGAAATTGACACAATTGTCAAAGTGTGAAGTTGTGATAATGTGTAATTTTTTAAGCATTGATGGAAAAATTAACCACTTCAGTCGGATATGTGCGTGAGAAGAGAAAAAGATCCTTTGACGTGGATTAGCTGTTGTTGTTGTTGGTGGTGGTGATGGTGGTGGTAAAGCGGCTAACAGCTTCTTATTATTCACTATTGATCATTGCATAATAATAGTTGAAGGCGAATCAATCAATGTGCATTGGTGAATTTGGACCATGGAGTTGCGAACCGCCAGCTCGGGAGCTTTGTGGCGCATGGCCAATTTGGTTCACAGGGTTGAACGTTGTTCGCAGTGTCGCTTAAGACCAAAAGTTGATCTAGCCATCAAATGGTCATCAAAATGGCGATCGATCACAAACCGTTGCTTCTCTGAATTCGACTCTCGATGTTGGCTGGCAACTTGTTGGAACTCGACAAAGCAAGCATTTTTGACGGGCGATTGGAATCTGGCACTTTGTCATTCCATTTCAAGATGCGCCCGTCCATTAGGGGATCCGGCATTTGACAACGGTAACTGTTGTTGATCATCAAACGGCTACTAATAGTGTCAACGTCAAAAAGTACCATCAAAACAAGCTCAACGCTATTTTCACCAACAACAAGCTCTCAGTTTGCAGCTTTTCTCTGGCTTATTGTGGAAAAAAGTAAGCAAATTTCAGATATACAGTATCCCGTGAACAAAAAAGAAGAAGAAGCAACGCTTTTACTTGTCGTGCAAAAGCATCCATGTCGACCAGTGACAATTTAATTGACAAAGATGAGGTGAGTGTTTTGAATTTTCAAATTCTTTTTCTTTTCTCCTGCTCATCCAACCGTAGATAACACTTGAAAAGTGAAATTATGCAAATATCTATAATCTTATGGAAATATTTATTTCAACGACGCAAAACGGCTTCAATCTGTTGTTCTATTTTGTGAAAATTACTGTAATTTTTGAAACAGTTTATTTTACATTTGAATAAGAACAACGTGGTTTGTTTTGCAAATTTTATATTTATAAATGTACAAATTTGTCGTACAATTTTGACACGTAGGTATCTTTTTTTTTGTTTTTGTTTTTTTTTCAAATGAATTTTCAAACACTCACCCAATTCACAGAACATACTGTAGAATAATGGTGGTTGTAGAAAAAAATGTTGAATGAGTTGTGAAACATTTTTTTTCTTTCTTTCTTGTTTTCAAACACCCCCAAAAAAAAAACGAAGAAAATTATGTACAAATTATTTTCTGCATAAGTTAATCGGCAACATCTTGGCCGGCTTATTTCCGCTTCATTTCAAAAGTCGTCTGCTTCAATAATTTTCCACTGGCAAAAAGTGACATTTTTCAATTCTTTTATCTTTTCGGTCGATAATTGCTCATAACGAGAAGAAGAAGAAGAAACTCTTTTGCAAGTCGTTGCTGTTTGATTTGATTTGATTAATCCTTTTCAAGCTTCTTCTGAAGTTGGCGAACGAAATGTCTTCGTCAACCAAAATTTCCTTTCCAATTTCGTTCAACAGTTTAGCAATGGATGAGCAATTTTCAAATGAAATTTGATGAAATATTTTTGATGGATGTGATTTTCATTTGCGCAAAGTTGAAGTGACATTTGAAAAAAAAAACAATCACTATTTTCAACATTAATTCTTGATTATCATTTTTATAATTTGATTTCAATTATTTGTTTAATTTATGACAAAATTAATTATTATTATTATTTTAAATAATTATCAGTTGTAAATTCTGGTAATATTTATAAGTATTTTTTTTTAGAACTTGATAATCAACTTCGTTCGGTATTGAATTTATTCTACATAACTGATGATAAACTTTTTAGACGTCAAAGAAGAAATTAAATTAATTTCATTGTAAATTTGTTGTCTTATTGTGTTTTTCATTTAATAAATTGCCTATAGATCAACTAGATAGAACTTAAGTTACTGATCGACTTTTCTTGAGACAGCTACTGACATGCAAGCTGGACTTGAAATTGAACATTTTGTGACATTTTCACATTCAATGCACACTTTATTACTATTTATCCAGTGCACAATAGTGATAATTGAAATAATAACAATATATTTTGCATTATCAAAACTACATAATTGCACATTGCTGGTCAATTCAGTTAAGAGAAGCTAACAATGATGAGAAATATGAATAGCAACATTATCTATTTTGCGTTGTTATAAATTATAGAATGTATTGATGAATTTTATTTGTTGAAAGAATTTATTTACTCGAATGAATCAATTTTTAAATAATAATAATAATACATTTTTTAATTTAAGCTTTCTCCACGTCGACGGTTTATTTGCAAAAGTTTGCAAAAGAATTTCAATTTTAAGTGCTTTGCATTGTCTGCGATGATTGTCAGCTGCTTGGTAGCAATCGGTTGGTGTCAGCTGACAGCTAATGCTTTGCCTACTGTCAGCAATGTTGATAACTCAGGGTATGTATTTAAATTTTATTATCATATCATTGTTCCAGTGATTATTAATTTTCTTTTTTGAATGAATGAAAAATATGTTGCAGAAATAATCAGTTGCCGTTTTCCATTGGGCCGTGCGATGAAGGGTACACATTCATACCGATGGCGTTTGCAGCAATGCTCTACTGCCTGTACATGATGGAATGTTGGCATTACCAGTCGAGGCAAAATTTGATCAGCAAAGTACGGTGCGCATTATATGGCCATTGGCGGAAATAGAAAACGACTTTTTGTTGCTTGAAGAGTGACATCGGTTCGTTGAATGTTTATTTGGAAAAGTTACGCGCTGCTGCACCTGTAGTCTGGTGGCAAGCCATTTGTTATCACTATACACGAAGAACTAGACACATTACTCGGTATGCAGTTATTAACGAATTTCAAATTGAAACTTTATTATAAATTTAAAATTTTGTCAAAAGCACAGCTTTGTTGGTGGAAATTTGTTTCAGATATCGCAATGGCGATGCGGTGGTGGCCAATCAAGTCTATTATGAGAGAATCAATTCCAAAACTGCCACATGCGGTTTTGTATACCAGACGTGCGGTGTCCGGGATATATCGAAATGTTTGATCAATTTGGATCGATTTCCGGTGACAAAAGTGCGTTTTACCAAAAGTTTTGTCTTTACTACATTGCAAGCAGCCAACGAATTCGAAGAGCAGCGTGCACGGTTCTTCCATGACAATGAAACTATAGACGACTATATGGAAATTCGAGAAGGGATGGACTTGATGAATTGTGTGTTCAAAGAAAATATTTTGGTCTTCCGAAATCCTGCACAAGCACCGTGGTTTCATTCGAAACTTGCCTATTGGCTTTTCTCGACCATGCTACTTTCTTGGCCACTACGTGTATTTGTAGATTGTCGTACGGCGCATGCCCATTGCCAGGTAATTATCAACTTCTACATTACTTCTTATCAACAATACATCATACAGTATGCAATGTGACAATTATGTTTTGATTTGCAGAGTGAAATTTTAAATAAATAATTTTATAATTAATTAAAACTTATAAATTATGATTAATGAATTTACAGATTGTTTTAAAATTTAAATTTAAAATTCTTTGCATACTGTAAAAATAATTTGTGAATATTAGCCGTCTCATCTTCTTTTTCTGATTATCTCTTGTAACTGAAGAAAAACAGATGTTTTTTTTAATTTAATAAAAATGAATACAATTTAATTAAATTTACTTAGATTACAAAGTTATTCGGTACAAATTATTTATCACCGACAAATCGATATAGTACTGCTTTAATACCCGGTAATCGAACAAGGCCTGCTGACACGTCGGATGCCAGCTATTTGGTAGTGCCAAGCTATTCCGAAGCGATGTTGATGGATTTAGCTCCAGGTACACTAATGGCTGATACTTGGCTTACAGGAACACAAAGTCATCCGTTGACTGCATTGTCGCATAAATTCAAGAGATCTTGGAACGATTGGAGAACAGCCCTGAGACCTTCAACATCCAGTCTGATCTTTGCCCGTCGGTCAAGATCGCTGACTTTTGCCAAAAGGAAGTCACAGCAACTGAATGATCTTAGCGAAACAGACGAAGGCGACCACCAATCAGAGGAAAGAAACGGACGTTTGGTAAGTGCCCCGAGGTCGATTAGCTACGGCGGGGCTTTTGGCTTTAGTCAACCAACACCGAGTGGAATTGGACCGCCGAGTATTCTTGAAGAGTCTGTTGAATTGGATGAAGAACCGCCTCCGCCGTATGATGCAGCCATAAGATGTTACCACTTTGTACGGGATCGCGTATGGAATCAGTGCAACGAACGATCTTCAGATGAGCAAGTTCTGTCTAATCAATCGTTATGACTTTTTAAATTTTCATTCTGTTTAAATCTTCTTTACTGATTTTTTTTAAAATTCGAAATCATCTTGTTCTGTTTAAAAAGGAAAAAAGGAATCTTCATTTGTCAATTTCTAATTATTTTAATATGATTGCTTTTTATCCATTTCTAACTAACTAACTACTCACCAACCTTTCCATTCATTTCAAAATTGACCAAATATTATTAGTTTATAATTGTCTTGATGAAAATTTTGTCTGTTATTTTTTTAAATAACATTTTGCTTTTTAAAAACTTTTCTATGTACACTGTTGAAGAATGCAAGTTTCATAATTAATTACCTGACAATCGAGTTGACGTTGGAATGGATTATTTTTATAAATGAAAATATATTTCTTAATTTTAAATAAAACAAATTTTGAAGAACATGTTTTACAATTGCATTGATGATTGATATGATTTTCAAGTATATTTGTCAACTGTCTTACGGTAGCCCCTGTAAAAGGGAAGTCTTTTGTGTGGTGAAAAAGTATTACTTATATATCGTTTTAGTCCTTTCAGTCATTCGTTGTTCGTGAAAGAAATCAAGCATTTATATGTAAATTTACCGCATTGCCAACGGCAAGCAACGTATTGATTGTACAAGATTGACGCTGCGGTAATCGAAGCAAAACACGCTCGTAACTGCTGTTTGCACAAGTAATATAAATAGAGCTTGCTCAAAATTTACAAATTGTTCAAACTGAAGTTGAGAGAGAAGATAGAGAATGAGACGTAATAAATTTTCACATACCTATTTCACTTTTAATATGTATTGTAAAATTGTATGTTTAGCTTTTTGCGGAGAAAATTTGCCAACATTTTTTGTGGCAATAATTAATGCCAACAAGTGTTGAAATTGAAATCGATTTCTAATCGTGTGATTAGGAAAGAGGGAAGAGTTGAAAGGCGACGTTCAAATGCCAACCAAGCAAATGTAATGCAAGCAGGAAATTATGGCAACAATAACTTCTACATCCAGAATCATCCAACAAGCAAAAGGTAAGAATGAACAATTTTTTTAATTTATTATCCAATGAGACATATCAGGGCGGTGAAGTTGAGCAAGCAATCATAGTGATAAAAACATAACAATTCAAACAGAACAGTATCTCAAATTAATCCTTCAATTGCCGGCGGTGGAAGAGGCGGTAAACACTGCCTTGCATTTTTGTCTTCTTCCAATGCGGGCCAATATTGTCCTTCGAATTTCCTCTTGCTTCTCAATTTTTTGTAAAGCGCATAAACGCCAACGGCCAATGCAACACACAACAGCAAGCTGCATAGAACAATTAAAGCGGCGCGGCCACCGTCGGAAAGCAGTTCTGAATTGTTGTTGTTGTTGTTGTTGTGGTTGGTCATTGATGTTGGAATTTATTATTTTTTTTCTCCTCCACCAACGGAGAGTGTAAAATGGAAAAACAGCTTTATACCTGCTTATCAGAATTGCTTTGCAAGCGTGCTAACGACGAGAAAGTAAATATCAATGGAATAAAAGTGAATTAGAAGCTCGCTGGCGTCCGTCACTTATAGATCAGGAAAGAGCAATGAAGCAGCAGCGGCAGCTCATTGGCAACGTCATCATTTGTTGTTCAACGTCTAGCTTTTCCACTGTCAACTTGTCGCCCATGCGCACATGTAAGCAAACAACAGGGTTGAATAATTTTTTCAACGTTGAAAAAACACTTTAGCTGTATCGTTTTGCAGTATGCGGATAAATAGTATGTGCCGTGCAGTAGTAGTAGTAGTAAGGCAACTCTCTGCTACTGATTTCTGCTGTCTGTCTCTGTTCATTTATTTTATATTATTGTACCAACAATTAATGCGTCGATCGATGGCTGCTCAGTTAGCTCAGAGATTGCCATTTTCGCTTCAGCAAAATGCCAGCCTGACTGTACGTGACCAACGCAATAGCACTGTCGATGCACTATCATCGTCAGATGTTTACATCATGGCGTATAATGATCACAATTCATACTATTCATTCGACGTTACCGGTGCGCAAGGTTGGCTCAATTTAATTCTTCAAAAATTTTCATAGCCGCCAGGTCGCACACGGCTGACCGGCATGTATTAAGCCGCGTCGCCGCGAGCTCTTTCACTGACAATACAATTAAAATGAAACCGGAATTCATTCAAGCTGACAGGAAAGCAACAAGAAACGCGGGGCCCAATGCAAATTATGCGCATACGTTGATTGTTGTGCTGCTGGCATTTTTAAAAATTGCCACTAATTAATAACAATTCTTCCACACACACACACGCACACACAATTGCTACAATTCACCAGTTTCAGCGGCTAAATCTTTTTTACAGTATACTTTTGAAAATCATGTACAAATCTTTTTTGAATACTAAGTTCGGTTTACTGAAGCTAGCTGAAACGTCAAGGCATTGCATAAAAAAAACTATGCATAGTAGTTGATTTCGAGTTGGTATTTTTTTTTGATAAAAAGCAATTTTATTTCTCAGCAGTAAATTTCTGAATTTTTATCCATCTCAAACTTACTACATTTCTCGTCACATTTATCTATTTGGTATTTCCAGATTATTCTGTTTTATAAAATAACTCTCAACGAAACGCTTATTAACATTCTCACCGTTTATTATTGTATATTTTTTAAGAACAATCTACGCAAACAAATTTTAGTAATCAAAACTGTCTTTTTGTTTAATTTAACATTTGTTATTTCAATGAATTCAATCAAATCTTCGTGTCAATCAACATCGCACGTCGACAACAATCACACTATGATGCATGCACTCTGTTTGTGAAGGTGAATTTTCACACCAACATGCCAACAAACAGCACGTCAATGACAAAAGATAAAGATAAGAAACAATTCTGGCAAACAGCAAATCATGAAAAAAGAAAAATAAATTGACCACGACATTGAATCATTATGTGAAAATTGTAGAATCAAATTCTAGTAGAAAATGGAAAAGAAATACCCAATCAAATAATTTTTCACTCGTCCCCTTCTTACCATAAGGAAACTACACATCGAATGCTTGAAGTAAACAGAAATTATTATTAATATGAACAATTACAAATTTACCATTTGCCTTCGTGCATCACTTTAAACGCTTGATTGATTTCTTTCAAAGGCATTTTGTGAGTGATAAATTCGTCAATTTTGATCTTTTTTGTCAAATAATCTTCCACCAATTTCGGCACAGATTCGCGACTTTTCCAACCTGTTCACAAAACAGTGCCTTTTTATCGTGTACAAAATTCTGATCAAAAAAATATATGCAACTTTTTACCACCAAAAGCTGAACCTTTCCACGTTCGACCAGTAACTAATTGAAAAGGTCTTGTTGAAATTTCACTTCCCGCAGCAGCCACTCCGATTATAGTCGACACGCCCCATCCTTTATGGCATGTTTCCAAAGCGTCTCGCTAAAAGCATCGTCTACTCAAAATTGACAACAAATACTTGCCCTTCACTTTGTTCAGGGCATACCATGCAATCCGTGTTGCCGATACATTCAAATGTATAATCCAATCCGCCTCCGGATAGTTCTAGCAGATGATCACGTAGGGGGATCTCTTTTGGATTTAAACAATGTGTAGCGCCAAATTCATAAGCTATGCACAATGTTTTAATGAATATTAAAAGAAAATTCTTCCAGCACTACAGTCTTATGTACCCCATTTAAACTTATCCGGATTTGTGTCTATGCCAATGATCAAAGAAGCACCTCTTTCAACAGCACCCATAATCACCGCCAGACCAACACAACCTAGACCCCAAACAGCTACAGTGCTTCCTTTCTCTATCTGAAACACACATTTTACACATATCCAATTTTATTTAAAAGAAAGCACTGATAGCATGACAAAATAAACGCATCTTACATCTGCGGTATTCAAAGCGGCGCCATATCCTGTCGATATACCACATCCAAGAAGG
The DNA here is from genome assembly GCA_001447755.1 of Trichinella papuae. NCBI lineage: Eukaryota > Metazoa > Nematoda > Enoplea > Trichinellida > Trichinellidae > Trichinella > Trichinella papuae. The sequence continues at coordinate 88,624 of JYDO01000009.1, forward strand.
CAAACTTTCTCCAAAGGAGCTATTGGATTGAGCTAAAGCAAATTTCTTTTTTAAGTGTAAAATAATGGGCATGTGTACAAGTGAAGCTTTAAAACGTGAAATGTGAAACATAAAGGCAATCAATCATGAATTTTAATATTTATTCAATTTTCGGCAAAATTCAGTAGTTAAATTAAAATGATCATCAGTCATTTTAGACAAGTAAAAATAACGTTTATTCAGGATTTTTTCTGCATCACTCACTTTAGCAACAGAAATATCGGCTACAACAGTATACTGCGATAAAGTGCTGCATCCCATAAAATGATATATAGGTACGTTTTTCTCAAGATGCCTGAATCGAGTTGTGCCATCGGGCATTAAACCTTTGCCCTGTGTCTCTCTGAAAGATAAACATTTTAAACAGAACTGAAAATTTATCTCAAATTCTACCGTATTTTGCTGCATAGATTTGTTTTCCTACTATAGCAAAATTCGCAATTCATACACTGCGGAATATAAAGTGGCATCACGTGATCACCTTTAAAGTATAAAACTGAAACGGTACAAACGTAATATACTAACACAATTTCACTGACCAGGTTTTACATGTACAACACCAGTACCAATGCTTTCAACAATCCCGGCACCTTCGTGTCCTAAGATAGAAGGAAAAACACCTTCCGGATCAACACCGGACAGAGTATATGCATCAGTATGGCATACACCAGTAGCGATGATCTAAAGCGTTTATTTAAAAGCTATTTTGAAATTAAGCACTCTGAAATTTAGGTACAAAAAGCATTTGCTTTAAAATGTGAGTACGCAAAAGCATTATATTAAGCATTATAAAAAGACACCTTTATTCGAACTTCATGAGCTTGTGGAGGAGCGACTTCTATCATTGTCAATTCCAAGGCCTTGTTAGGTTCCCAAGCAACAGCAGCTAAGCATTGAATAGGCTAGAAGTGACTGAAATGTAAAAAAGAAATCAAATGGGCTTTCTTTTTACCTTTCCAGCTGTTTCACTCATGGCTGACTGTTCACTTATACGTAGTATAACAAAGCGGTAGATATCTGAAAAACTCTAAATCACTTGATTAGCATTTATAATGAAAACAATTTTGAAATCAGACTTCGAATATTTGATTACTATTGTGTGCTGTATCGAAAAATGTTATCAATAATTTTTTCATAAAATTTATTATTAACTATTCTTTAAATTAATTGATCATTATTATTTACATAATTCTAGCTAGAAATATAGGCTGTTAAAATATGATTCTATGTATATATATAATTATTTATAGAGCATACATTATTACAGTAAATGTGAAAGCAGGTTTAATTTTAATTAATCGAGGGAAAATATGAAATGTATTTGATTTTTGTTTTAATGTTTTTTAGAATGGAAAAGTTTTTAACGAATTTTAAGAATACTTCATTTTCCTGCAGTTTCATACAAATAACTGAGAAGAACTTCATTTCTGAATGAATGAAGAAAAAAAATTTCAAATATTTTTTTGTTATCTGCTTGTTTTCTACTTCAGTAAGTATATTTTTATTAGATTTATATGCTATTGTTTTATTTTATTTAGTTGGATGTTCTTGTATAAAGATATACAGTATTGTTAATTTTACATGTTAGTTTTCAATGTGTTGACCTGCATTTTCATTGCAATGACAGTAATTGCTGTTATCGATGCAAAATGACAATATAGCTTTTAATTATTAATTTTCATTGTTACTTTATAAAATATATATGATGAGGAAGCAAAATATGCAAATTTTTGATTCACGACTTGGAAGTGACTTAATTAGTACTTTATTATTTTTTACGGTTGATGTTACGTAGTTTATAATGGTATTGGATTTGCATTGCTCAGTAACAATAAGTAAACATGATAAAGACTAAAGATATTTAAAAGATTCCATAATTTTTGGAAAAAAATGATGTGATACAGTTATTTGGTAAATTTATAGTTTTGTTTTCTATTTTTAGCAGTCTAAATTACGTTTGATAAAGTATATGTTGTAGTTTTTGAAATGAAATAAATTTTTATTGGCAAAGAGTTTTAAATTTTAAATTTGTTATTTTACTCAAGATTCTAAAAAATCTTATTTTACTTCAGGCAGGTAGCATTTAGGTTTATTTTTGTCTTTCATTTTTGCTAGGTTTTTTTAGTTTGATATTTTAAAATTAGACCATCTTCTGAAGTTAGTGTGTTTTTAAATTCTACAATGATTATGTAATTTTTATATATCAGATTGTTCATCTGTGTAATAAATATGAAAAAATGAAAAGCGTGTTGATTTATGAAATGAACAGTAGTTATTTATTGTAAACTTTGATATTTATTATTATTATTATTTGTATTTTTTTGTATGTTTAAAGAAAATGAAAATATTTTAGAATTGGCGATTTAAAAATCAGTAAATAGATTGGCTAATGCTGCACCGTAATTCCCCTCACCGTGTGAAGTTGAAGTGAAATAGAGAATTGAGTGAACAAAATTCCATGATCAGAAGGCGCAATTGGCAGGTGTTGTGCTACCTGCTTTTTGCGCGTACACTGAAATATTGCATAGTGCGTCGTCAAGTTTGGTTTCTATTTTTCGCAGTTTTAATTACTTGCTACTTTGGTTATCAGTGGCATGGACGATTTGGTGTCGCATATTCGCCGGTAACTTTGCCATTTTATGATTGTCCTGCAAACGCTTTATTTGATCAACCTCCGATGGTATAATTATTTTTATTTTGTTTCTGTTGTGTATTTATGTTATTTCTTAAATGTTATTTTTTTTATTTAGTCAGGAGGAATTTTTTCTGCTTCAAGAGAACAGCTTAATTCAAAATGTGATTCGAAGATATTGTTGCTTGTTGAAAATCAGTACAGCGCTTTAGGTCAGCAAATCAAAACTGTGCTCAATTATTTGAAAGTGCCTTATAAAGTACAAGCTGTGCGCAAGACCTTGCCATCATTGACAAATCTAGCTAGAGGACGGTACATGATTATAATTTTTGAAAACTTTTACCGTTATATCAATATGAATCATTGGAATCGACAACTGTTGGATAAATATTGCAAAGAATTTGGTGCGTCGATTGTAGCTTTTATGGCAAACAAAAGTGATCAAGATGAGTTTGATCCGGTAAAATTGCTTGGATTTCCGCTGTACGTGCAAAAGCAACGTCGATTTGCCAATGCCTCTTTGAGCGACATTAGCCAACTGTTGTACATTGCTAAACGTGGTTCTCACTTTCCTGGTCCAGTAGGCAATAGTTCCAATTGGGTTGGCTTTCGGCCGAATCATTCTACATACAAGCCAGTTATGTTTGCTAGAGATGTTTCGAATGCAAATGATGTGCAATCTTTGGTTTTGCTCGACAATGGAGAATTTGATGGCATTCGACGACTTTTATTTGGAAACGATTTAAACTCATTTTGGCCGCTGAAGCTTCTATTTTTGGACGGTCTTCGGTTTTTGTTTTTCGGGAAAGTTGAATTGCCTCTTGTTCGGTATCTTCAGATTGACATTGACGATATTTTTGTTGGACAAGAAAATGGCAAAATAACTAAAGCTGATGTTGAAGTAGATTGAATTCATTTTTTTCAAAATGTATTATTATTATTATTATTATGTGTTTATTTGTTATTAGGAATTGTTGAGAAGTCAAGAAAGGATGAGGAAACATGTTACAAATTTTATATATAATTTGGGATTTTGTGGTCGATTTTATGGACGTGGAAATGATCTTGATCGAAGCGGTGATGAAATGCTCATAGGTATGTGGCATATAAGAGTATTTTTTCTTTTTTTAAGTTAAATTTATGCTTCATTTAAATTATTTATTGTAATTAAATTCCAAAAGGGGCATGGAGCAACTGTGCTTGTGCTTGCTTCGAATCACTTTTTGGATAAATTAAATAAATCATTGATTGATCTCAGTTAGGTATTTTTTTTCTTTATTGCTTAGCTGATTCGTATCTTTGAAACATTGATAATTTTAAAATTATTTTGATAAATTAGTAAAAGTTGTAATAAAAGTAGAATGTAGTTTGATGAAGTTGCGTTGCAAAAATATGTTGCAGAAAAAGCAGCCAATTTTCGATGGTTTCCACATCAGTGGCGTCATGCGAAAGCGCATCAGCTTAATATAACTGTGTTTTCGTCGCAGATGCTGCAAAATCTTCAATTTGCTAAGGTTTGTTTCTTGTTGAATTTGATTGTCGTTTTTTTTGTCGGTTTGTTGTGGTCAGCGCGAGCTGCGCAATTGCATTGGTTTCCGCATTCATGGGCTCACATGCAAGCACATTGGAAAGTCAACGTAACCGAATTGCTCGAAGATATGAATCACAATGAGGGTTTTGCTGAGGTAAACAGACCAAGTGTGAAAGATAAATTTGAACAGCAGAATTTGGAAAGAATATTTCACATAATTCGCTTGCATTGTTTGCAGATTCGGCATAGCAATTCTACTTTAATATAGTGTTCTACTAACAGATTATTAATCGCATTTTTACTATTAACGTTTTATTATTAATTATGTTTGCAGCGCATGGTTTTGGCATGGTAAAAAATTATTTGGGGTTACAAATTTTCACTATTGTACAATGTTGTTATATTTTTGTTCTTCAATTAAGCAACATGATATTCCTGTGCAATGGTCGTACGCAGTTTCTCCGCATCATTCTGGAGTTTATCCAGTTCACGATCCTCTTTATGATGCGTGGAAGTCTATTTGGAAAATCAAAGTTACATCAACTGAACAATATCCTCATTTGAAACCGGCATCATTGCGTCGAGGCTTTGTTTACAAAGATATTATGGTAGATTTATGGTATAATTGTGATTTGACAAACAACAGAACAATAGCTAATTTCAGGTTATGCCACGTCAAACTTGTGGTCTATACACGCACACAATTTTTATTGAACAATTTCCTGGTGGTAAGGAACGTTTAGACGAAAGTATCTTTGGCGGAGAGTTGTTTTACACGTTTGTCTTCAATCCTGTGAGTTTATTTTTCTTATTTTATTCATTAATTTATTTTTAAATTGATGTATGTTTCCTTTAGTTTTTGATTTTTATGACTCATCAAGCCAATTATGCCAAAGATCGGTTGGCAGTGTATACTTTTGAAAATGTCGTTCGCTTTATTCGTTGTTGGACTAATTTAAAATTGGAGACAATTTCAACTTTGGAAATGGCTGAAAAATATTTTCAAATGTATCCACAAGAAGTCAATCCAATATGGGGAGTAAGAACCCTGTTTTCACGTTGTTTGTATTCGATTTTTGTGAATTATGATTTTTATGTTAATTTTGTTTTTTCTGTAGAACCCTTGTTCAGATCAAAGACATGTGGAACTGTTGAGTAGCAAAAATCTGTGCAAGCAGTTTCCTGATGCTCTCATTGTTGGACCTCAAAAGACTGGTATGAAGTTACATGTTTATGAAATTTTTAATATGGGCCATTTATTTCTTTATTTATTTTGAAGGATCAACGGCATTGTACACATTTTTGAAATTGCATCCTTTGGTGAACAGCAGTCTGTCACATCCGAAGACGTTTGAAGAAGTGCAGTTTTTTTGTGGACGCAACTATTTGCACGGTATCAATGCGTAAGTAGTATTTATTCAAATTACAATTTCATTTTCATATGCTCTGCTATGCAAAAGTTGCTCTGCTTTAATAATTTTGATGTTTTTCTTTTTTTTTTTATTAAAGCTATTCAGAATATTTTCCTCCACGACAAGAGAAAACATTGTTGTTTGAAAAGAGTGCAACTTATTTCGATTGCGACTTAGCTCCATTACGAGTGCACAGTCTGCTACCTCATGCGAAGATAATCATCATCGCCATAAGTCCAATCAAGCGGGCTTATTCTTGGTTTCAGGTTTTGGAATGCTTTTTTAAACCGTTTTTTTTTAAATTGTAATGTGAATTTCACTTTAGCATATGAAAGCGCATGATGATCCAACGGCATTGAAAAATGATTTTATCGATGTGTTACAGTCGAAAGAGAACGGTCCACCGGAAATGTGGAAATTTCGACAACGTTGTTTAACTCCCGGTCATTATGCTCATCATATTGAACACTGGCTTGCACATTTTCCAGCTAAACAGGTTAAAAGTTTGTTTTAATTATTTTAAAATTCTGTGTAGAATATTTTTTTTTCTTTAATACAGATCCACATTGTGGACGGAGAAGCTTTACAACAGCGGCCAGCTGTGGTAATGACTCATCTGTTAGACTTTCTTGAATTGCCTGACATGGATTATAATGAAAAACTTGTGTAAGCTTGTCGTGTGTGCTTGTTGGATTTTATAGCATAAAAAATTTTTCATTTTCTTTTCTCTTTCTAAACAGTTATAATACAAAGAAAGGTTTCTTCTGCATTCGGGAAGAGTTCAATCGCACACGATGCTTGGGCAAGAGCAAAGGTCGTTCCTACAGTCCTCCATCCGAAGATGTTCACCGTTATTTGATCAACTATTATAAAACACACAATATTGCTTTTCATCGGCTTCTACTTCGACTTGGTTACGAAACTCCGACTTGGTTGCAACAAGAATTGCAAGAGTCAACCTGAGTGTGTGTGTGTGTGTGTGTGTGTATATATTTATGTTTATAATCAAATATGCAACGGTTATAGCTTTCATCATTTAATATTAAAAAATTACTGTTCAAAATTATCTCATTTAGAATAAATGTCACTTTTCACGCTTTGCTTGGATCGTAAAACGGGCGCTTCATCTCTTCCATGAAACTGTGATACATATCACTGACATCTGTTTGACTTTCCAACTTGTAACCACTTGGTTGCAGATGAAACACTTAAACAAAGTAACATCGTAATTCGTTTATGAATAGGAAAAAAAAGAAAAATACAAAAATACCGCTGCATTGTCCACCGGAACCGATGTCTCTGTAGGTAGCGTGCATGATGGCACGTCGAGCCAAATCCTTTGCTTCATCGTCAGTCATACTGGGTTTGTAGAATGTGTCCAAAATACCGTAAGCATTTAACGATCCACTTCCGCAAGAAAACAAGTGGCTCTTTTTGCGCGTTCCTTCGCTGTCCAAGAAGTATAACGCAGGACCCTTAAGATAATATTTTAGATATTATCATCAAAGAGATACTGAACAACAGATTATGATAATCATCTCACATCGTGATTGAAGCCACCAACGATCATACCCTGAAAATTTAAAACATTTTTTTTTTCAATTCTCGATTTGAGATAACAAGACAAAAATTTCACTCACCATACTCAGCCCATAACCGAGATACTCAAGGATTATGTTCTGCAATGTTTTCGTCGCCGCAGCAACACTTATTTCACATTTATAACGCAATTCATACAGTCTGAAAGTTGCACAGTCGATGATGACCCATCACGTGTGTGTATAATTTAATAACCAAATTACTTGCAAATCTTAGATATTACTCTGAGCCAAAACTGACAGTCCGCTGCACCTCCTGCCAGAGTACTTAAAATGCGACCAGTCAGAGGAATTACTTTCATCACAGTACTTGATGCTGTAATAAATAATTCATTTGAAACACTAAACTTTTAAAAACAAGCTTCTGGTATACATATGTATTTTCCAGAACTGGCGCGTGAATCAACAGCAAACATTATGCCACCTCTGTCAGCTGCAGTTTTCCCTTTGTATATGAAAGCCAAGGTGGTTGTTCCCTTCATCATTTGCATTTTTGTGCCAGTTAAATTTTCAACAACAAATTTTTCAACCTAAATTTCAAACATTCAATTGAAAAAGGTAACAAATTTCAATCACAATTAAATTATGTTAGTCGTGTTAGGAGTGAAAAATTGATTTCTTCACCAAGTTAAAAGTGTTCAAAGTGAACTCTAGTAATCAAATCAGTTAAACAGTATGGTGAAATTTAAAAAAATTAAAAACTTGGAGATGACATTAATTTATTTTATACTAAAAATAATTCAAGCACTATTCTCCAGAATTTCAATTGCTTAGAACAGACAAGAATAATGAATTACAGATGAGAACATACATTTGGTACGGGAGCGATTTCTATTCTTCGTGGAAAGCAAGAAATGTTATAGTCATCACGAATTAATTTCTCAGTTTCATCACAGAACACATCTGCACTTTTTGTCCAAATCGCCAAAGCCATTTTTGAAAGAATGAAGAACTGCAAATGTAGAACTATGATTAGCAGTAAACTTATTTAGCTACAGTAAGTTTATTAATAATAAAGTACAAATCCATTTGGAATTTGTCATTCATTAGCAATACTTTTTCAATTACGGCTGCGAAATTCTTTACAACAATTTCACACTTTTACATAAAAACATGGTGTAAATAAATATAGATTATCATCATTACATTTATTTTCTTGCATTTAAAATGAACTTAATTTATCAAGAAAAGAAAAGTAAATATTAATAATAGAGCATGATTTTCAGATTTGCATACTGAATATGAGTTTAATCCAATCAGGTGTGCATCAAGTAATATGAATGAAAGTGCAATTCAATTGCTGGTAATTTAAATTATTAACAGAAATGAACAAAATGAAAATTTGCATACCAGTTCAATTTTGAATGCTTCTTGAAATTCATTTCTAACAACTGAATTTCATTCTGAACAGAACAAGTCATATATCACTAAGCGCTTAGTGTTTTCTATTGTGCAATACCGCAATATGCAGTTCGTCATAAAGAAATTGTATAAGTTTACTATCACTCTGTATTATTATTATTCAAATTTTACTTCATCAAAGACATTAACTAAATTATAATTTTCGTCTCGCTAATTTTCTTTGTCAGATCGCACAGTTAGCGTGCTTATATTTTGGTGAAAAGCTTTTTGCGATGAATTCCATTTATCTAAGTCATTTTTGAATTTTCAAATAACTGTCATTGGTTTACTGTGTCACCCTGTGTGAATTGCTTCTTCAAATCATTACTTATTCTCTCTTCATACAACAAGCCAGCATTTAATATAAAATGAGTATGCATTTCATTTCTTGTATTTATATTATTTTTAGTATTTAAAAGATGCGTAGTAATAAAGATGAAATTAGTGTTTCGGCAATGAGAATTGCTTTTATGTTTGGCAGGGCTACAACTGAATTTTCTCTCCAACAAAGTACATTAGTTAAGTAAATAAAGCGCAATGAAAAATATGCACTGGTGCTATTTATTAGCAGAAATGAATAAAATAAAAATTTGCATGCGAGTTCATTTGCTTTATTGACATATTAGAAATCATTTCAGTCTTACGCCGTCCGTGGATGGAAGCACTGCGTTTTGATTGAAAAATTGACTGAAGACCACCAACAATGAGCGCCAAACAATTCAATTGAATTTTTTTTTATTATTATTTTTTGGAATAATTTCTGAAAAATAATAATTTTCAATCAACATCGAAAGACAATGAACATAAACAATGACAATGAGAAGATGACGCATTAGCAGTAAGTGGCAGTTTTTTCACTTTTATGTCGTAATCACTTAACAATGCAATTGAGAATCGATATTGAGCATAATTTTTCAATACACTCTCTATGAATTCTCAATATGCGATGATAGGTGACTTAATAAACGTCAAATTTCAGTACAATTAAGTTTGATGAAATAACACCCAGTACGCATTGTTGATCTATCATTAGAATATGGTCTTTTGAAAATCACCTTTGCAGTAGCTAACAAGCTAGTTGAACTAACTATAAACAAGCTTTTGCCCGCAAATCGCTCACTTAAAATTAGCTTCATTTGAAAACTACTTGGTTTTCTGACTTAAGAAAATTTTCAGACATCCGAAGATGTGTTTTGACTAAGTGAATGTTTTTTGTTATGGCGTTTTTTGTCTGATAGTTTATATTTTGACTGAATTTTAAACGTCAAGGTCATTTCTTTTTTTCAAATAGTCCTTATTGGTAGAATTAACAGTGCATTTCTCCTGTTCATATTATATCGCGGCATAGGTTAGAATTCATCTTCAGCAAAGAAGTTCTAATGCACTAAAACCGGTTTCCAACGCTGCACTATGCAAATAACGATCACTATAAAGGTGCCTTATCGTCAGTAACGGTGCACTCGTTCGTTTGACTTACGTGGCAAGTGGTAGCGTCGTAAAATGTTCTCTGAGTTTATGATGTTAAATAGTTGCTGAAGTCCATTTTTAATTGCTGAAAAGTAATTCTTT